>CALYLW010000121.1:1311536-1582104 GCA_944989445.1 Ampullaceana balthica
TGGTCGATTATATGATTGTTTTAATAAATTAATAAACATGAATAAATAATTGTAATTGAAGCGAAGTAAAGGTGGCGAACATGTTTACCATTGCGTGCCATATTTATATAAGTAGTAATAAAATAGGCCGCATAAGATGATATACCTATAAATACACATTTATAAAAATACACTATACATTTTTTAAAGGCCACAAGAAAGTTACTGAGGTCGCAGGTCCCCCCCCCCACCCATAAGACAAAACAAATTCCAAATTTACACCAAAAAAAAACATTATCAATTACTATTCTTTTATTTTATATTTATAAATATATGATTTTTTTAACAACAAAGAAATTGTATACATTAGTATGTAATCATATTTATACATATACTTTCTTAACTTTCATAATAGAAAAATCGTGCATTATGCTATCAAAATTTAAATTATTTGTAATATCTTGTTCTATGGACTATATTGCAAGATTTTGTTGTCTCAAATCGCTCATTGTGGAACGCAGAGGAGCTACTTTCACAACTAGCGACACTGATAGCAATGGTTGAAAAAATTATTAGCAAAATTACAATGTTGGGTACAGAATTTTCCAATCTTACTGTTGAATAAATTTTAATAGATCAAGGTTGCCTTTCCCCCCGTTTTCTAACATAATGCCTCTTCTTGTAGTGTAGGTACAGCCATAAAAACCTGGATCCCTTTTTTTGCAATATTGAACTGCTCTTTATCAATTTAAATAAAGTAATTTATTTGATGTTCGAATTATTCTTTTAGTAGATTACATGGTGTTATACACGAATATTTTCTTGCAAGGACATGCAACTCATCAAAGCGTTCTTTTATTTTCTTTTATAATTCCATTCATGGATAAAAATATTTCCTGTTGTACTTCTCGTTCTAAAGATAGAATCACGTCTTCTTAATTTTCCGTACTCATATTTTTCCTCCTTCTAGCTCAGCGTTCAGTCGATTTCTCAGACTCTTCACAAATTGTTTGGCTGATATAACAGCTTTATCTTCTATTAGCACATCTCTTTGTTCCTTGCAATAAGTTGCATTAATTTTAAAAAAATGACGGGTTCCTATAAATTGAGATAACATAGAAAAGAAAAAGATTTCATTGAATTTAGTAAAATTCCAGCATTTGATCTCGTTTTACTACTTCAGATGTCAATTTTTCCAAGATGCCTGACATTTTAAAGTATGTCTTTTTCGAAATTATTTATGCCTATTGTGGTGTTAATTAACGGGGAAATTTGAATATTTTCATATTTCTGCCATAAATCTAAATAATTTTCCATAAAATAGACGAATTCAAATTATTTACTCATTACATGTACTTTAATTGGATAGGCGTAACATTTTTAATGAGTAACCGTATTTTAATGAAATAACAAATTATGTGTGCTTCTTTAATGCAATAAAAACAAAACAAATTTAATTTTTAATAACGTACATTATAATAATTTTCTGAAAACTCAAACAGTAACATAAATTACTACTTGCAATTTAAACACAGTATTTGAACCGCCATGAATTGTAGGTACTTATCGCGCATCATTCTGCGAATGTCGAAATTCCACGCAAAAATCATCGTGGCAAAATTATAAGCACATATTATTGGGCTCAGCGGTGGTGTGTTTTTGTGTGTGTAGTTTTCGTATAAAAGCGTCATCTCGTCGTATATCGCTTAATTTTCCAAACAAATCAATACCTTTTTTGAGTGATTTTAAATTTTGAACGGTTTTGCGTTAGTTATATTATCCACACATCTACTATGTAATCAAACAAATGTTGTGGGAATCCGTTAATTACGACTAGAAATTAGGAATTTTTTGTTTCGCCTTGGTTTTCACCCTTGTGTGGTTGTTGGAATAGGTAGCAATTTTCAAATAACCACAAATGCCGCCCCTAAATGAGTGCCGCCCGGGGAGGACCACCCCCACCGCCCCCCTCTAGCTACGCCACTGCACTAAAGGATATTAGAATAAAAAGCAAAGTAGTAATAATACATGAGACAATTAATTCTTAATAGAAATTAAGACAAAAGTAAAATCTTATACAACCCACAGATAGACTTTCAGTAGTTTGAGGTAAATAAACAACATCAAGAAAACAAACTTTCTTTTTTAGTAAGCAGGAGCAAAAACATAAAAAAAATTCTCGTTCTTCCCCTCTGGAATTGGGGCGTAGAATTGGTTGCCTGATCAGACAAGGAAAACTAAAACACTATCAATGTGTAAAATAAAAAGCAAGACTAGACATAAATCATGGATCAGCGTAGGACGCAATAATATAATCTTCTGTATAGAAGGAGCGTCTGTAATAGATAAGGTAAGATAAAATTTCTTGCACCTCATGACTTAAAAAAAGTATATACTTATAGCAGGACAATGGCATCTTGAAATATTTAGTTAACGGTTACTGATAATAATAATGAATTAAGTATCATTAATATATATTTCACACATAAATCCTTAATTACTCAATTGCAACTTGGACACCGAATCTGCAAACAAATAAAAATAATAATCTTGTCCATTTTAATTATCTAATTTAACATGGTTTCAATACTTGCTAGTTTGTCTTTTACCGAAAACTTCTGGTCAAACTGGACTTCCAAATTTCTTTTTAATCTGGTCTACGACCCGTTGTTGGCCAATCTGGTCTCAACTATTCTTAGTTAATCTGTAGCTAATAAACTCCACATAATATGTTCCAGACAATTTGTCTGTTTATTTCAACATAATAATATTTTAATTTTGCTTAAAACTAGGGCTGGTAACGATTAATTTAAAATTAATCGTTAACTTTTTGAAAAATTAACGATTAATTAATCGTTAATTTTGGTTAAAGCCAAAAATTGAAATTTATGTTGTCATAAGTAACATTAATTATACGTACTTATCTAAATAACACTGGAATGTCTTCGTCATATGACATCTTTTAACCAACAACGTCAACAGACAAGTGTATTGACATTATTTGGTTGAAGTGATGAGCGGATCTTATTGACAATATAACCAGCTGAGCTGAACAATAATTCACATATCTTTAGATTGTGTCAACTGAAGTTTCTGATACTGTAGTGGATGTTTGGTTTGCAGGTGATATGCAAGCGAAGTGTTAGAACCATGGTAGCAATGTTCCCTTTAAGCAGCGCCGCTGCATGGATATTTGACATACGCCACGCTGGAGTTTAGAATCACCGCGCAGAAAATTTTATAAAATATTGCACAAAAAATGGACGTTGTGCAACATAGCACACGAGTTTTTTTTTCAACTTTGCACACGGACCAACGAAGCTTTATTAGACGTAGAGGGAACATTTCATAGTAGGCAAACGATTTCTCTCAATGGACACAATAACCTTTTTCACCATTTTGAACATTCACGAAAGTGAATAGTTTAAAATCAAAATGTCCGTGTAATCGTCCGGAAATTAGTTTATATTTATCGGCCGAAATATTTTACTTTTGACTTCCAGTACATTTATAATTGGTGGGTCGATAAATTTTTTAAACTATTAATCGTCAAATTAGTCGTTAATTTTCGCAGCCCTACTTAAAACTGATTTTTGTAATCACACGTTTTAAGCTCAATTATTTGATTTTATCATTCTCTTTTCAAATAAGGTCCTTGCTATGTAAATTTCTAAAAATTGCTATGCTATAAAAATTATCAATTATTATTAATATTATTATGCATGAAGAGAGAGGCGTCACTAGCGTTGGTGTCACCCGGGGCGGTAGCTCATGGTGTCACTCACCCCTTCACGACTTAAGGGACCGTCCATAAATGACGTCACGCGATGTTGGCCGATAACCCCCCCCCCTGACATAATTCGTTCCAAAAACTTAGACCCCCCTCCAATATGACGTCCCAAAGCTTCACCCCTCCCCCACCCCCTAAAAAAAGACAGAAAAAAAGTAAAAATGAGAAGAAGAAGCCGTATTTTCTAATTGAAAATAAGCATGTTGCAAATTATTTTTGTCATTTAAATATGTATTTAGTCTAAGTCTGCACTCTAATATCTTATCACATGTGAAGCCATTGAAAACCTCCTTACATAAATTGTAAACAATCAAATAATTAAGTGGAACTTATGGACCGCCCCTAACCCATAGAACTCATCCAAGTCTTCCAGTGCAAAATAAAGGGAACATAAAGAATTTTACATTTTTGTGTCACCCCCTTGTGAAAGTTAAACCCTGTGCATTTAGCACCCCTCGCACCCCTCTAGTGACGCCACTGCTTAGTGTAACATACTAATTATTAATTTCGTGACGATGACCCGTAAAATAGCAAATAACAAAAGAACCCACATAAAGATTGGAGCTTATTGTTATACCAATGAGGTATAGCACTCTTATGTTTTGCGCCCATTTGTCGTCGCTCTTTCATTGTGCGCTCTTAAATGATACGTAACAACAATTTAAAGAAGGAAATTTTCCCAATATATTTCAGACAACCCTTACACTTGCACTAAAAAATGTGTTTATTAGTTAATTCAATGACATTTGTTTAAGTTTAGGTCTTGTCTGTCATACTTTAAGAACATTTATGAATTTTTTAAAAGCTTCGTCAAACTGTTGAACATACCAAAAATTTAAGTGTAATCTCGCATACTTTTGTAACTTTCAAAATTAAAGTATATAAACATGCATATCTATGCTTAAACACCCTTAATAAATATAAATAAAACAAAAAAATATTGATTCAAAGACATTAAATTAATCATTTTCCTCTAACACAAAAACCAACAAAGAAAACCCATCTTTTGATTTATTATTTTTTTAAATAGAAAAATTGTATCCCCCTACTGTGGTGGAGGGAGTAGTGAGGTGGGGTTCGTCCATGGTGTCGGTTTGTCAAAGCCAGGTTGGCTTTATGTCATTTTGAACAAAAGACACCGCCTCTCATATTTCTAGCCTTGTTAAAGCTCTATCTGGTGCTGCTGTTTCTTTTATTTGTTTCCCTAATTTGTTTTATTGTTGTTTGTTGGGACTGTTTTATTATTGCATGTAAATTGATATTTTTTTACTTAAAATTTTTTCACGTTTAACGTATTTCATTGTATTTCGTAATTTCTTCCTAGGTGAAAAAATTTGTCTTCTTTTTTAAAAATATAAAATCATACACAGTAACATTTTAGATTTTGGTGTCACCCCACCCGCCCCCCGATGGTGTCACCCGGGTCGGCCCGCCCCCGCCCCCTAGTGACGCCCCTGTGAAGAGGAATTTAAAAAAAAATGAAATGCAGAACATTTCCAGAATTTATATTTGATTTATGATTGGTAGGTCGTTGGATACTTTAATATTTAAATCCATACTATTTTGTGGATTTGATGTTGAATATTCCTATCATTGTATAGATTTTATGCATAGGGTATGGATAATATTTAAGTAAAATTATTTATGGGGAGTTTATTTTCTCACTGCTACAACGTGTTGGAATTTCATCTCTGCCTCCCATTATTTAGACACACCCAAAGATTGTGAGGATATTGTTCTATTTCATTTAACTGTCATTGAATTGTAACTCAATTTTAGAAGTCCTAGTGCAAGTAATTACATCTGATGAATAACTCTACCCTTGGTTAGATATCTTTTTAGTTTCTTCGTTTTTAGATTCTTTTTATACTTAATTTTACCTTTGAGTCAAATTTTTAAAATAGGCAAAATTACAGTACACACACTCCATTGCCCAAAGATAGACACACTTCAAAAAAAAATGATTTCTATAATAATTTTGTTCAAGCTGAAGATTATATTGTGGTCCTTATCCAATCCATCTTTACATAACCATGGTGATATCAGCAACCAATCACAAATAAGTGAAAGTAACCTACTTGCTCATGTCCAACCAACTGTTAAATTGTTTCACGTGGGCCTTAAAGGGTCATTTTCAGACTCATTCCTTGATGACCAAGTCTTAATGTCACCTCGTCATCGTAATAACGGATACACTTTTAACTAACGCTCCGTGGTCTATATCAGTGGTTCTCAATATGTGGTCCGCGGACCACTATCCGCGGAGATGTCCGTGGTGGTCTGCGAGGATGAAATTTTAATTATTTATAAATTTCCCGCACGGGAGTATCAACATTTTCAGTTGTGGTCCGCCGCTAAGACACAAATGTTTCAAGTGGTCCTTGGACCTCAAAAGGTTGAGAACCACTGGTCTATATAACGTAATTGCCCATTAAGGCTCGAAGCTAACCGAATCTGTAACACCCGCCTCTCTGATTTCAATCAAACCAATTAATTAAGTAAATAAAACGTCACACATTCACCCTAGCCACAACGACTCACGTTCATGCCTTGTGTGTTTTATTTTAACGCGTGTGTTTAAACGTGGCGCCGTAACTTGAAAATCGCGCGTAAGTGAAATTTAAACAAAGAAAATGTTTTCTCCGGTAAATAGTCGGAATCGACTTCAAAGAAGTATTAGCTTTGCAATGTCAATACTCATGTTTTTTTCCGCGCTTGCACCTGATAGAGATAAGCGTTAATTTGTCGTCTGGTCCGTATTTACTCACTCTCTGGGCGTCTTCACTATAGATCTAAGTGCTGAGACACATGAAATGTTCTCTTAAAATTAAATTGATTCTGATATTTGGCAAGGGCAGAAAAAAATCTAATCCAGAGTGCGTCTTAACTTTATAGACGTAGACTACTTAGATTAGCAGGAATGAATTATAAAAAGTTAAGAATTATTATTGATATCTGTTCACTAAAAATGTGATAGTGATATGATAAAACAGTGGCTATCAAATGTATTATTTTTTGTTTGGGCATCAAGGCTAGAAAAAAATATTGTGGTTTCAAAGAATTTTTTTCTTTGATGCTTTTTTATGCGAATGTGATAAACATATTATATTTAACATTATGTTAATTTATATGACATCTCCATTTCTATGTCATCTTTTAGTCGTTTTTAAAAAAATTCGTGCCCTGATAGAGATCACTTGGTTTCCATAAAAGAATGTAATAATTTGTTACACAGTCAACAAGGACTTATGACAAAGACTAAAAAAGTAATCGTATACGTAAGATAGGACACCGTCTTGATTGCTAATCGTCTGCCCACGGTACATGTGGCTTCGACAAGTTGAGCTGTTAATCACTTAGGATTCCAGACATTTATTCCTTCCATTTAACATTCTTATACTTATAGATTCATTACTGTTGAGGAAAAAAACCCAAACAAATAAGTGGAAAAAAAAAGACAGCAACCCCCCCCCCAAAAAAAAACCAAAAAAAAACAACAGCAACAAAACAATTGTGTTAAAACTTATGTACAGACATTATTTTAAAAATAGATATGTTTATGAAAAGAAACATTATAGAACATAATTTGATATTTGCGATTATATATTGGACTGCGGTCGAGCGTCATGCGCGTTCAGCTTGCGTATCGAGAGTAGGGCTGAACCAGATTCAAATTTTTGAAATCAGGCCGGAGCCGGATTTATTAAGTGAAATCCGGCCGGAGCCGGAGTCGGATTTTTAAAAAATGGCCTGATTCCGAATTTGCCGGAGCCTAAATCCGGTACACCCCTAATCTAGAGACACAGGCTCGAATCTCTGTGAAGGCAAGGATTTGTTTCCGTGGATAAGGCTTTGATGGGCTCACTACATTGTTAGGGAAACAAAGGCGGCCGTAACACTGGCCGTGACCAGTGAACGCTGCGTACCTGGCCAACAGACGAGCATAGTCTGTGCTTTATTATAAGAGCGCAAGAATCCTCTTCACAGAAGGAGCGTCTATAAAACTGTAATGTATAAATAAATAAACTCAATTAACTCGCAATTTAAAAAAAGCACAGAAAGCCATAAGGATGTGGCAAGCCTAATAGCTTAAAGTCTAAGTCCTTCATAAACAAATGAGTCTCATCTTCAAGAACAATGTGGGCAAAGGGAAACAGCATACTTGGGGAAAGACATCCCGGTGGAAAAAAAGTGTGCTTGTGTTAGTGTTTTCAGTAGATTAAAAAAAACATAATTAATGATTTTTAGATTTATCTACTAAACCATAACAAAGATATATATGACGTCACGAAGGGGAAGAGGGCGGCACTTTTGTAATTTTGCATGAAGTAGAAAATAATTCCAGACAACTGAAGCTTTAAAAAAATATTAATTTTGTTTTTATTATTATTATTAAACAGTAGGAGAGCAATAATCTTACTCTACGAACACTTGCAATGTAATAAATGAAGATATTTAAAAAATAATATATTAAAAAAATATACCGTTTCGACACGAGAAGGAATTATACATTAGCAAGAGTCCCTTTAAATTGGTTTTATTTTAGAAAACTGTAAAGAAAAAAAATATCTCCCTTGATTTTCTTCCAGGAGCTGATGACGCCAAGCACAGACGCACGCGAACCAACTTTTCCTGTCACCAGATGGCGGCACTCGAGTCATCTTTCAGAGAATGCCACTACCCGGATGTTTTCTCGAGGGAGGCTCTAGCAGTGAGGTTACACCTATCAGAGGCGAGAATACAGGTTTGGCTCTACTGGTTGAAAATCTAACCTTTATTTTGATATTTCAACACTGCCTATTCTCTAAAATTACTATTCTTGGCATACTGTAGAAAATACAATATTTAAATTATCAAAATACCGTAGTTTCTTATAAGTATCTTTCAAGTGCAAAAATATACATAAAAGGAGACTGATAAATACATGTAAAAAATAATTGAAAGCAATAAAATGTTAGTACATTACACCAGACTATTATGTTATGTATTCGCTTTTAAACAATAGTGTGCGACACTGCTGGCTGTAATTGTTATAGGTAGACAAAACAAAGAGTAGGACTACATCAGTTTTATAACAGTTTTAATTCAACAAAAATATTCAAGCCAGCTTCTTCTTTCTTCACCACGTTCACCCAATGTCACTCTTCCTTTCCTTCTCTGTAGTGCTTCCCAGTGCGGGTGCGCATAGTACGGCTTGGTGCTACATATAATTTTAGTATTCATTTTAGTTACACACACTAGCATGGAACTACACTTCCAGCATATCTTTTTTTAGACACCTTTAATAAAATTTATTAAGTATTCACATTTTGGAACAGGTCTGGTTTCAGAATCGGCGGGCAAAGTACCGGAAGCAAGAGCACACAAGAAAAGGACCTGGCCGGCCGGCGCACAATTCCAAGCTCAAATCTTGCAGCGGTCAGCCCATGACCCCAGAGGAGATCTGGACCAGAGAAGAGGCGAGGATTGAGCGGCGAAAGAAAAGGCCGAAGAAAAGGTCAGCGCGTGCAAAGCTGGTTTTCAAATGGTGATGTCGATTATTGAATCGCAGCTTTCAGCTCCACCCGGGGTGTCATTTAAAGTAACCTGTTATGTAGATATGATAATTAGTGGCTGCCCATTTCAGAATAAGTTGACCTTAAGCAAAAATTGTTAAAAAAGATGTTTGGTTTATAACCTAACAATATAATACTAACTAATAAATCTGACATACAGGGGGCACCTTAGTACTTTAAACAGTACTTACATGCACGCACAAAATTCACATAAAAGCATAAACAAAATTTAAGGAATAAAACTTCTAACATACCCGAAATTGTTTTTAAAAAATGTATAAAATCAAACTGTGAACTTACTGCTTCTAGTTGTTTGTTATTATTATTGTTTGTTCCGATTCGGCTACTTACATGATCTTTCATATACAGGAACAAAAACAATTGTAGTCTGTAGGATTTGTTTTTTTTAAAGAAAGATAATTTTCAACAAACAATTTCTATAAACATTTGTGTACATAAAACTATTTGACTTATTCCTAACAGACTGAGCGTCACAGACTCCTAGACGTAGACTTCTCAGCTATGGCACATCAATTTTGACATCATATCACTGCTTGCGCCGGCCGTCAAGCTCTGTTGAAGTTCTGTTCACCCTGCATTGAGTTCCTAAGAGATCCATAATCAAAAGTACATCCTCAAACACAGTACTCTTGGTGCCCATTTAACGAAACATTTATTTTCATTCACGGTTTGGAATAAACCTATATTCCTTATATCATAAAGTTTACTGCTTATTTTTTGAGTGCCAATGAAATGAACATAAACATATGTAAAATAAATTCACCAAATTAATGAGGAACCTAAAAAAAGTACTGGTCTTATCTTATCTGTTTACAGACGCTCCTTCTATACTGGTAATATAAAACAAAACAAAATACACTAAATTCTGTATTACATTGTAAGTGGAAAAAATCAGTTTTTTTTCTTTTTAAACTGAAGATATTATTCTGAAAGAAAAATATTATTTTAAATTTTAAAGGTTTTAATTGAATGAGAAGAAATTATTGTTTGAGATTTGTGTTTAACAAACATATATTTATTTATTTTTACAATTATCCTCTTATCTGTTACAGACGCTCCTTCTATATGGAAGATTATTGAGTCCTACGCTGATCTATGGTTTGTGTTTAGTCCTGCATTCTTATTAGAGTTTTAAATGTTGATAAAGTTTTGACATTCCTGGTTTCTTCAGGCAACCCATTCCACGCCCGAATTCCGGACGGGAAGAACGAAAATTTGTATGTGTTTGTTCTTGCATACGGGATAAGAAAGGTGTTTTTATCCTTATGTCTATCTGAGGGTTGTATTACGTTATCTTTGTGTTGTATTTCTAAATTAGAATTAATTGCTTTATGTATGATTACTACTTTGCTCTTGGTTCTTCTATCCTCTAGTGTTTCAAGGTTTAATGATTTAACTAATGGTGTTATTCTTGTCAGTTTTGAATATTCTCCAGTAATGAATCTGGCAGCTCTTTTTAAAAATTTGTTCTAGTTTATCAATGTTTTCTTTGGTGGATGGGTCCCATACAGAAGATGCATATTCTAGTACAGGTCTCACCCAAGTAAGGTAGCATTTTAGTTTTATATCTCTATTACATTTGTAAAAGTTTCTGTTTATAAAGCCTAAGGTTTTGTTTGATTTTTTTAATAACTTCATTTACATGGGGATTCTATGATAGTTTCTCATTTATTATGACTCCTAAGTATTTTGCATATTTAGTTTGGGTTTGTTCTTTTCCATAAATTAAATATTTTGAATTTATTTGTTTCTTTTTCTTTGTTACTCTTGACAGTTGATACTTTTGTGTGGAAATAGCTGCACGCCCATTATAATGTAATTAGCTAAAATGCACAGATAGACTACAGACCATAAGGGACGCAAATTAATGTTCATTATTTCGAATCCACTGCTTTCAATGGTGCAGCTGTATTTCATAACGCCCATGTGGTCCTGGTGTGTATAAAGAAAGACAAGCACACCAAGGGTGAAGTCCAAACGAGGGACGCTCACACTGGTATCACGCAGACTGTCCTTCTTTTCTTTATTTTTCTCCCCTCTCTTAGTTTACTCTATGGCTCTCTCTCGTTGCCTGTCTCTGTTTCTATCGCTCTTTCCGTATTTCAACTTCTCTGTCTCTCTTCCAATCTTTATATCAGTTTTTCACTCTTAGATGTAGAAGGGGGAAAATAAAATACACGAGACACTTACTTTATTTTCACCCTTCTACATCTGTTTCGCTCTGTATACCTATACCCACATGGCTTCGACACTGTGTCTCTCTGTAGTAAGGTCTATTATTATTATTTGAAAGTTTTGATATATTAGCATATGCATCTAACTATACACATATCAATATTTAAATAAATAATTAATTAAATAAATAAATATAAATATATACACACACTTATAATTCTTAACACTGTCAATAATTTTAAAAATATGCTTATAGCTGTACTACAATTCCACTTTTCGGATTATTTAAAGAGAAAATGATAATGGATACATGGTGTTCTACTAGATATCTAGCAGTTGTTTCCCTTACAAAAAAAAGTTTCAAAGAAAGTTTACTGGAGACTTAGTCGAAGCTGTTTAAAGCACTGTAAATAAATAGAAGCACGAGAGGTTTTCTAACTAAAAAAATAATAATAATAAAAAAATAATAAACATGTTTAATCATTTTCAATGCACAATTTATCACATACATAAAAATACAGAGAGATAACGTTATAAATTAATTTTGTGGTTTAATTTTATTTTCAAAAATAAAAATCTCCTGTTTAAAATCTGAACATTTTTAGTGCAACTAACTCTTCATTAATGAAACCCTGAGAAATAAAAATTTAATATATTATATTTTATAGTATATGAGTAATTTAACAAAAAACCAAAAGGTAATAAATAAAGTGTATCAGTTTTCACAATAACAGTTTACTTAGTAACTTAATGCATTAACAAAATTTCTGAAGAACAATTTTTAAAAAAGCTATTGATATCAATAACGCGTAAACAATTACACTTTTGCTGTTTTAGTCGACATTATTTTACTTTACAACTCTGTCGGTTTTTCCTGGCTTAAAACTTTCAATTTGACAGTGACAATAGATGTTAACGAAAATAAAAATGATTTCACTGAAAGAAAAACAACACAGCACTTTAACTGGATTGAAACCGCATCTCATTCAATTGAATTCATCATACTCAGAGCGAAAGGTAAATGGACAAATTAAAATAATAAAAAACACAACTCAGCTTTCTTAATATCTATCACTTTCGCAGAGGGGTACGATATTTGTGTGTTCATCTAACCTTTGTGTGACTTGCAGTAATATTTTATACGAAATGAAAATGATTATTTTTTAAAATTAATCAAGGGAGCATGTCTGTTCGTTGGTCTAAAGAGATGGCCTTCGAATCAGAATGTAGATAGATAAAATACAAACGAAGATACATTTTTAGAAAAAAAAAGACTCAATTTAAAAGAAAAAGTTTATAGTAGGTGTTTGACTTCGACAGGGATAGTATGCACGTTGCTCAATTAATATCATTCCCATTTCCTAACAAACTTTGGGGGAAAAAGTATAACAAAACATTCAAAATAAGTAGAGATACTGACATGATGTCGGTTAGTTAGATAAATGTAACTTTCTCTAGTCTCAGCTGAAAGTGAACATATCTTACGCTGACTTATAAGGACTATCAATTTTGTGAAACAGAATTGATAAAGAATGCTATTTTTCAAGAACTTGCTAGGTATTTTTTTAAATTTCTGAAAATTGTTATATTAATAAACCTTCATATCACTAAAAGTAATAACTTGTAAGTGTATGTCGCCTATTTAAAATCGTTTGTGGTGAAAAACTTGTACATTACTTATTTAATCATGCATCGATTTTATTATAAAAGTGCACTGAAACTTTCAATTAAGATTTTATCTACCGATATTTTTCAATAATTATCAAATTCGTTGGAAAAATTGTGGGCACTTAAAATGAAGGAAATGCTAGAACCATTTCAAATGTAATCAAATTGTTCACCACTAATATAGGCGTAAGTAAAATAATTTTAGTTTACAAACAATATTTTATCCAATAAAGTAAAAATGCAGTTAAGCAAAATCTTTTTTTTACTTTACAGATAAAATCGATAATTAAAAAAAGGTATTTTAATATTCATTTCAGTTCCAGTGGTACTCGCTTACAACCAGTGTTCCCTTTAAGCCGCGCGCTGCGCAGCCGCGCAGATGTCCGACTGACGCCGCGAAGCAGTTAAGAATCGCAGCGCAACACATTTAAAAAAAATATTGCACTATAAATGGATGCCCACGGACCAACGAACTTTAGAAGGAACATTATTTACAAACCCAAAGAAGTTTGATAGTTTCCTGTTATTTACCCCTATGTTAAGATTTGATATCTGGTCACGAGGTAAGAATGTTTATACAGCGCTGTCACATCAACCTGCTCGAGGTAAATTGTCGTACAACGCCAAAGGACCCGAAATAGGAAAGGCATATCAAACAATATTATCGATTGTCTCCTCAAAGGAATGTTATAGCCTACTATGATACTTATGAACGGATGGCAGGGAGATCCTTCACATCAATGCGCAGCGGGCAGTAACATCCAGCAATGCCCCCCTAGGGAGGTCCTTCACATCAATGGGCAGCAGACAGTAACATCCCTCTCCTACCACTCACTTAACGCCGTTAAATTTTCTCCTCCTCTGGCCTCAGCTCCAAGATACTGACAGTGGACACAAGAGTGATGAAGAAGAACAGGTAGAAGAGGAGGCGGTCTAGAACGAAGGCCACGTCGTGCCACTCCTGGAATATCTCCTCGTCCTTGACCTCCCCCTCGTGCCGCGTCTGGATCAAGCTGATGAGGTAGCGCACCACGACGCCGTACGTGTGGTTGTTCCGCGAGCTCTCCAGCTGGCTCACCTCGTCCCCGATCTCCTGCTGCTCTTCTCGAATCTCCGTTTCTATGCTGTCCCCTGCACCGCTCGTGTACCCGGACATGGTTACTCCGATGTCCGGCCGGACTTTATCCCTTGACGTGTTCTGTTCACGTCTGCTCGCGTAAGCTGGGTGTTTTGAAGCGGCATTCAGTTTGTTGTTCTGGAGAGTTTTGTATTGTTGTTTGCACGGCGCGTACGCCCCTTGCCGCGGCGCGAAGCCACCCAGCCGCGGCGTGTACACTTGTTCGTACACACTGCTGTGGGAAATTTTACTCCGGCCCGGGGGTACGGTAACCCCCTCATCCACGCGGCAGTTCTCTCCCGTCTGATCCATGCGGAAGTACTCGCATCCGTCTTCGCTGCTGGCTATTTTACTTCCGGTTCTCAACCTCGCCTTTTTCTTGACGCAGTTCTGCAGGTCCCCCGAGTTCACGATGACCTCCCCTGGCCCGGTGACGTCACGCCGCTGACGTAGACACAGGGCCGGGGAGATGATGCTGAAGCACAGTTTTCGAAGCCAGAACGGGGCTCGCGTCGGACGACCTCTCTGATGGTGGATACTGAGGATCAGGACCGATGACAGGACAGACAAACAACTCGTGGCCAGGACCACCATCAAGTAAATACCTGTAAAAACAATCAGAACTGAATCAAGTGGTCACAGTTTAAATACATAATGAAAAACAAACCTTACGCGGATAAGATTTTTCAATTCTCGGATCAGAAGACGTCGTATCTCATTACGTAATGTTACTATGATACTTTCTCCTTTTCCTTATATCATCTCTCATTGTTTGTTGTTGTTTTTACTTTATTTTTATGTTACGCAACCATTTTATGATATAGTATGTCGTAAGAATTTAAATATAATTCTATTACTTAAGTAAGTATGTTGTTTATGTTATTTGTACTGATCAAGGCATTAGCCGAAACGTATTCTGTCGTATTAGTTTAATAATAAAGCTCAAATTTATTGTTTTCATTACACAATTTTTATGAGTATTTTGTATTTTACTATTATTAGGCAAGGTAAACGTAAAACAATGTTTGTCAATACTACTCAATACGACAAAATTGGTTTACAAATCGTCAAGAAACTTTAATTTTTAAAAAATTCTGCTAAAAAGTGATTAAATTTCATGCTTTTTAAATTACTCTTTACTGAAATAGAAATAAAGTCAAGACAAAAATATGTTTAAAAAAGAAAGATAAAACAGATTCTTGAAGAATAATTTCGGACTCTGCAGTAATTTAAATCACCTTGCCTCCCCATTACTGTTTCATGCATCAGAAGGTGCAACAGCTACAACAAAGCCACATAATAGACATACTTACAAATATAACGTTATGACAACATACATGTACTTAGATGTTATGACCCTGTAACCTCATCTTTATCAACACAACAATACGCGAGTGTTATCAGCACCTACTTATGACTGAGATGGACTCTGAAGTCTGCGGCATTTTGTCCGCCACCATGAGCATGAAGACCGTGATGGTCAGCAAGACGCTCAGACCCAGGGTTATCTTCTCACCGCTCTCCGAGGGCAGGAGGAAGCCACCGAGACACAGGAAGCTGGACACCGGAGGTACAAAAGATTTAGTTCCATTTACATAATTTTATTTTGACATTTTGATGTTTGGATTGTGTGTGTGTGTGTGTGTTTGAATGAAAGCATGGGTGTGTATTCGTATTTGGTCGTGTGTGTAATGTTTTTGGTGGAGAGTATTTACATGCAGTTTAATTTGAATCTGACACACACACGGAGTTCCGTAGAACTTTTCCAAAAGTAAAGTTTATTGTTTCAATGACCTTGATAAAACAGCTGGAATTTACGATTAAATTTATTTTAGAAAAAATCAATGCGTAACTGAATTCTTCAATCCTCGTGTAAACATACAAAGAATCTGTAAAGTCTTATACTGAATTTAAAAAAATAAAAATGTAAAACAAAAACCCAACAAAAAACGGAGATTTCTGTAATGAAATGAAAAGAGATCATTTAATAATAAACTCAGTGCTTACCTGAGTATGATACATGGTATGATAATGTTGACGGAAGTGCCTACCTGAGTATGATACATGGTATGATAATGTTGACGGAAGTGCCTACCTGAGTATGATACATGGTATGATAATGTTGACGGAAGTGCCTACCTGAGTATGATACATGGTATGATAATGTTGACGGAAGTGCCTACCTGAGTATGATACATGGTATGATAATGTTGACGGAAGTGCCTACCTGAGTATGATACAGGGTATGATAATGTTCATGAAGTAGTAGATCGTCCTCCTCCTCAGTTGTATGATGAACGTCACGTCAGGGAACGGCTCCTCGCAACACGCGTAGAAGACGACGTTCCGCTTGACCGCCACACCTGGATGGATGACAGGCGATTGAGACGCTGAGTTGTGGATTTTCATGAAATACTGTCAGCTAACAGCAGAAAGTTAAATGAAAAACTGTTTTTTTTTCTTTAGCAAATCAGTAACTTCAAAACTTCAACGCATCTGTGTGAATACTTGTCATTTATTGACATAAATCCCAATAATCCTCACACGTTCACTTACCTAGGAGCTCCCATTCACCGTTGTCAACAAAGTTCGATAAATCCATCGTTTCTGAACTGTTCCACACGTTGACCTGAAATGGGCGAATGGATACACACGCAATGACATACTGAATTATTGGGCGGATCGATACACACTCAATGACAAACTGAATTTATTGGGCGGATGGATACACACTCAACGACAAACCGAATTATTGTTGTTGCAGCATTTCTCCACTTCCCAAATAATCTTTATGACACCCTTTTCTCATCGAAGTCTCATTACTTTGCCATCCCATATATTATACTTGACCTTCTGCGTTTCCCCTCTGTCATTAAAAATCTGGATTGGTGAAGACTCAAAGTTGCTCATTCTTATTTGATTTCAATCCTTATTAATTGAATACGTCATTAAATGAATTACTGTTTTGAAATGTTTAAAGAGCACTGTTTAAACATTGTATAAAGCTTAGGAAGGGAGAGGACCATTTCATTGTCACAGCCTGCGGTCTCGAGGTTCAGATGCAAAGCTACTAACAAGATTTGATTTTAGGAGGATAATAAACTGTTCTTTTTGTCGGTTTGTTTTATTTAGCAATAAATAAGACATAACAAAGACTGATTTTTTAATCTTTGTTTCTAGTTATTTACTGCTTTGTTATGAATTCTGAACAAAAAATATCTATGGAAAAAATCAATTTCTGCTTCTTCTTTGGTTATCCAGTATCAAAGTCTTTTTAGTCAACTTTCCCATAACATGTGCTGTCACATCACTTTCAAAAATAACGAGTAGTTCATTAATAGAAGAATTTTTTTGATATTATTTTGATTGTCTCACAATAGCATCCCCTACCCACCTGTAGACCAGTGTACGCCCACGAACCCATCTTGAGCTTGCAGACCTGGGTGTCGAACGGGAAGAAGGTGATGTCGATCTTGCACGAAGACCGGAACCTGATGACCGGCCCCCAGAAGACCCGGCTGTTGTTGTACACCATGGCCAGGGTGGGCATGTAGCCCGACGTGTAGTCGTCTACGCTAAAGGGAGGAAAGTGGGGAGGGGAGCGATTGCGGGGGGGGGTTCACAGGTAGTAAACTTATTTATTTAATCACCAGATTATAGTCCTACTTTTAGGTTTCACGTGGACATTTTGGTTTTAATAGATGAAAAATGATTTTGTGGAATAATCCAATATTACATAACTTTTAATTACATTTTGGAATCCTTATAGCTTAAAATCCATTAAAGGTACACTGATGAATTTTTGTACTGATGATTTAATGATATAATTGATGTCTATGTTAGGGAGAGTTCGTGTAAACAAAATACTTCAAACAGTTTCTTACATCCTTAGGAATCATGAAAACTAATGACATTGTAATATAAAAGGGTCGGAGACATTAGAGAGCGTTCTTTTGACAGATCTTGGTCAGGGCTTCTAGCCGTTAGTAACATCTACGATCAGTCGGTGTAAATGATTGGCTACAAAATGTCCGTACAAGAGGTCTATCTACCAAACATCTTTACTTTAAAAAAATTAATAATAATATTAAAAGTTTTGAATCATTTATGTCCAAAGAAATTAAATATTTGTCACACTGACACATAGCCTACATTTTAAGAAAATAGAATGTCAAAATTTACTGCATCTTTATATTAGAAAGAAATCATCCAAAATATTGTAATGAAGTACAAACACACGCACTCACAAATGCACCTAGATGTACCATCGTTAACCGAGACACTCGTTATACGAAACACTTTTCCCCATACAAATCAATGTAAAATACGATAATCCGTTCCATGCTGAAAAAAATACTCATTTTTCAAAAAAATGTATTAACATTTATTCAAATAAAATCACTTATGAATTGTTAAAGAGTGAAACAACTAGAATACAATTTAAGATTTGAAACAAAAAAACGTAAAACAAAAAATATGAATTTATGACAAAATAATTATTCCCTTTTAACTAGAAAACTGTTAAAGACATTTGTTTTTGCAGACGCTTCAAAATATGACGAAAATGTGTCGTAACCATTTCGTATACATTCTTGACACTCCATTTGAAGCATCCATCTCCTTAATTTTTCTTGAGAATAGTACAGATCGTTTATGTTGGCCGATTGTAGTTGCGCGCTAGATTCGCACCTTGTTCTCGCTTTTCAATGGTTTTTCGTTTTCATTTCAACAGTTATTTTTTTCTCTCTTATGATTGTCTTCTTGTGTTTTTTTTTCGAAGATATTTAGCACAGCTTATTACACTTTGCACATAAAAAAAAATTACGAATACTGTCTGAATACAAAATTTGTAAAAAACGGTTGATCACACACGAAAACAATATGCTAACAGACCGAGTGCTTAACATAGAATAATACATAGAATAATACATCAGGGCGGAAGTGCCGGTGTTGCAAAACAAATCCTCCGGGGGGAGAAAATGTTTTCCTCCCGATTAAAATAATTTCGCCCCTACCCTGTAAAATATTGTCTCCCCCAAAATAAATTCGCCCCCATCATACTTTCGATATAAAACAAAGAGATCATTAAAAATCAAAAGAATAAAGAATACTTACTTGTGTATTGCTGTAATATTCACACATGTTTAATGTAATACTATTTATGGTAGTGGCGTAGATATAGAGAGATAAGAGGGGGGTGCGGTCCATACCGTTTGACACCACTCAGGGGCGTGACATAATATTCACACATGTTTATGTAATACTATTTATGGTAGTGGCGAATAGAGAGATAAGAGGGGGTGCGGCCATACCGTTTGACACCTCAGGGGCGTGACATAATATTCACACTGTTTACTGTAATACTAGTTATTGTAGTGGCGTAGAAATAGAGAGATAAGAGGGGGGTGCGGACCATACCGTTTGACACCTCTCAGGGGCGTGACATAATATTCACACGTGTTTACTGTAATACTATTTATTGTAGTGGCGTAGAAATAGAGAGATAAGAGGGGGTGTGGACCATACCGTTTGACACCTCTCATGGGCGTGACATAATACTCACAGATGTTTACTGTAATACTACTTATTGTAGTGGCGTAGAAATAGAGAGATAAGAGGGGGTTGTGGACCATACCGTTTGACACCTCTCAGGGGCGTGACATAATATTCACACATGTTTACTGTAATACTATTTATGGTAGTGGCGTAGATATAGAGAGATAAGAGGGGGGGAGCGGACGATACCATTTGACACTTCTCAGGGGCGTGATATAATTTGAAAAATTACTTAATTACTTGATTTTTTCCCGCTGTACAAATTGACGCACAGGCAGTTTTGGGGTGTAAAAAGGCAGTTGTTTTGTTTCATAAAGCAAGGATTATGTCTTTATAGGCATGGGTTTGTGTTGTTACTATAAATAGTAAGTTTGTACAACGTCGGGTGTTCAGACGATGAGAAGGTTTCTTAATATCTAGAGTCGGGGGGAAAGGGTGGGAGTGACCCAATTAAGTAACCGCACGGAGGGAACAAAAATCGGGCTACGACACTGACCTGTTTAACTTATGACCTGATTATAAAGTCTTTTTTTAAAAAACTCTGTGGGCTATGCATTGTTATTGTGAGACGCAGAGGCGAGGCGTCAATGGAGGTGGGGGGGGGTACTGGTGGTGCTGACTGCACTAGCTGACACTATCACAAGGGGTAAAACAAAATCTAAAATTAAGTTTGTTCCCGTTATTTGGCACTGGAAGACTCGGAGGAGGACTATGGGTTTAGTCGTGAGGGGGTGACATATTGAGCTTATATACATATATATATATATATATATATATATATATATATATATATATATATATATATATATAGTGTGTGTGTGTGTGTGTGTGTTAGATATTACAAATGCTTTGTACGGAGTAAACGTGATTTCAGTTTCAGTTACTTTTATTTAGTCAAAAGTTTGCGTACACACATATATACATATATACATACATACATACATACATACATACATACATACATACATACATGTATACGTACATACATAAATTCATACATACACACATACACACTCATATAAATTACTCCCTAATGCCTCCCTTTGCGTGATTATTACATTATAATAACTCATTAGACTACAGGTGACCAGACCCTTAGTAATTGAGAGCCGTTTTAAAATATTTAAAAATTGTTGAGAGTTGCATTGAAGCATTATGAGTCATAAAACCTGGCTTGGAAATCTTTCAGTAATCCTTTTAATATATCTTTCATAAATTGCACGCGAGCCGCAATGTGAACACAGAAGAGCCGCATGCGGCTCGCGAACCGCGGTTTGACCACCGTTGCTTAGAACGTGAAGGTTTCCTAAGCAGACTTCTTCATACCTCAGCTAACTATGACTCGATAGACAACTTAAATGGCCAATACGTGCCCACCTTGAAGCAATCTATCTACTAAGACATATAGCTAGTCTTTACCCGCTCAACAAATGACGCTTCATGTTTTCCTGTCGCATTTCATCAATAAACAAGCCCACCTCTGTGTTACCCCTTAAGTCTCCAGGATTCTAACATTCCGTAAGGTCATTGACCTTATGCCTAACTAATTCAGCGGCACACCTAAACGGGAATCTCAAGCTAACTAAGCGCCTCATCTCAACCCAGATCTCCACAACACTTTGATCTGGGTTATACTGTGAATTTAACGCAATGGGTATCACCAACCCTAGCTAAGACACTGATTGTTTAATCGTGTAACCTGTTTTTTTACTTTATTTTCTAAATTTAAAAACCTTGGCTACATTTGATTTGTTAAATTTTCTCCAGTAACTTTAGTAAACGCTACCGATAATAGACAGTAATAATGTTTTTGAATTATTTTAATGCACACATAGAAATCGGTAATTTCGTTTAGGTCCTTAACACATGATCTACCCACAAACGTAAAGAGTGAATTCTTGTTCCGAAATATCGGTGTCACGTTCTCGTATTACTTGATCATCTTTGTATTTCAGTTCATTTGTCTGATATTCTTTTAAATAACTCTGGGCAATTAACCAACTCTAAATATGTGTCTATACGGGCATACACCCACTTAGCCCGCAAATTGCTACGCCCCTGACAAAGCTTAAGATTGCTCAATTTCCAATAATCATACAGAAATGAATGTAGAACAAATACAAATTATGTTTTAAGTCATAAAGTTTAATAAAACAATTATTTATAATTTCCAATAATTAAGGGGAGGGTTTATTTTAACCCGGAGACTTCATTTTAAAACAAAGTCTCCGGGGGCGACTTTGTTTTAAAATAAACTCTCCGGGGGGGAGACTTTATTTTGGGGGAGACTTTATTTCGTGACACCGGCTCACAAATGAATTCCCAAGAAAAAAGGACTTTCCCTTTATGCAGGGTTGCCATATTGGCCTTTTAAAGGCCAAATTCTCAAAATTTGGCCTTTTTTAAAGAGGGTTTGGCCTCAAAATTTTTGTTTGGCCTTTTGGCCTTTTTTTGGCCTTTTTCTTTAAAAAAAATTTAAAAATATATAAAATATATATATAAATAATCCTTATCACATAATAAAAAATCGCCAATAAGTCAATAACCTAATTAATTATTATTATTATTATTTTTTTTGAATAGCTTACGTGTATGTTAGACATTAAAACGTTTTTAAAAAGTTTAACGAAGAGGCCTATTAAGACAAAGCCAGATACAGAATGCAGCTCACACTTTTAGACGCTATTTTTAGAGACAGGGCTGAGCTTTTGTTTACAAAAAAATGCAGTAAGGACTTTGTCATGTCACCAAGAATAGTTGATGACTTGACATCTGATAAAGTTTATAATAATACTGCAAATAGCAGTCTAGAGGAAAAGGATGACCTGAAGCTTTTCTTTCAAATTTGTATGTTAGTATCATAGTCTATTTATTTTGTGAGTACAATCATACATACGATACGAACATTGGCATTTACACATTTATTATCCTTTTTCTCCTGGTTCTACCTTCATTTTAAATAGTTAAACTAATTTTCAGCCGTTATGAGCCGTCCATAAATGACGTCACGCGATTTTTACAGATTTTTCAATATATTTTCACCCCCCCCCCACCCCTCGTCACACGTAATCAAGAGCTAGACCCTTTCCAATATGACGTCACAGTTCTTAAAAGCACTCTCCCCCTCGTCATACATCGCCACAAATCTGTGACCCCCTCCCGCCCCCTAGGTGCGTGACGTCATTTTTGTTGACATTTTTCATGTAACATAAGTTTGGCCTTTTTTGGGCCTTTTTTGGCAGTCAGTTTGGCCTTTTACCCAAATTACAATCTGGCAACCCTGCCTTTATGCGTCACTCATTATGCGAATCTTCGCTCGTTAAGGGAGCAACTTTAAAAAAATGCGTTCTTTATGCTCTTTGTGCTCGTTATGAGAGGTTTGACTGTACATGACCAAGACATCTACGCCCAAATGTCTATAATGTATAGGATAGCGGTTAAATTTCACCAGATTTATTTATATTGTATACGTTAACCAAAGATCGATCACGAGACAGATCGATATTTTAGTCCATCATAACGTTGGCTCCAAACATTCCGCACTAGATGCGATCAGTGACCTTTGGGAATGAGATGAAGACTTGATTATGTCCCTTACCACGGTTATGGATAAACGCGACAAGTAATTTCCCCCAAGAGTTATAAACTTATGTACTTTACCCATGTTAAGGCCGCATGGAAAGGATCAAAATTTCTTTATATTCTTAAATATTTATAGCGTGAACTATTAAGACATATTTGTTAACAGTGTGTTGAATTAATAAAAGATCAAAGGAATCAAAGTCCTTGGTAATGTTATCTTTATATATCGTCTGAGCTGTTCTGTTTTGGCCGCGTCCTAAAGTCTTTAAAATAATGCAGATATCAATGCTTTAGATTCAGAAATCCAATGAGTACAAAATTACTTATAGTTTGGTAGAGATTTGACAAGGAATAACATTTTCCGAGTTTGGTCGCTTCGCTTCAATCCACATGCAAAAGGATTAAACATTTATGTTTAAAATGTAGAAAACAAAACATGTCAGTGAAAACCGATTGTATGAACATCATTAGCAAAAATGTCCACTATATATTTCTTGTTGTGCATGAGTTCTCATAATCGGTCGGTACGTGCATCTCATTTGGCTTAAAATAACAGATTCATAAACTAAAAGTAAAATATAAGTTTCGTTCTTTTAAAGAATTGCAACTATTTAAGTTCAGCGGATGTGCCGACTTTTCGACCCACCTGTTATAAAGTAGGCAACTATTTAAGTTCAGCGGATCTGCCAACTTATGGACCCACCTGTTATAAAGTAGGCAACTATTTAAGTTCAGCGGATGTGCCAACTTATGGACCCACCGGTTATAAAGTACAATATCTGCCAACTTATGGACCCACCTGTTATAAAGTACAATGTCTGGCAGCCACAACTTTTGACAGGGGATCCTGATTGACGTCACACCACCAAAGTCCGACATGGACCAGTTCAGCCGTTCATCAAACCATTCCTGTTGGGGAAAACGGGGCGTGGGGTGGGCGGGGCAAGAATGGATGGGAGCGGGGCTAATTATTTGTGTCTAACCAAAATTATCACTGAAATGTATGTTAAATAAAACATAGTTAAAATGTATGTTCAATTAAACATATAATAGAAATGTGTGTTATTTGACAAATGAAATGAATGTGCGTATTCTTTTCAAAATGTATTTACAGAATTAATGAAACAACATTTTCATTTAATGATTAACGTAGCTTATGTGTAATGTACTGTCCTTTATGTTGTTATTATGGTATGAATGGTTATTTAATTATTATATGTATGTTATGATCTCCATGTAAAGCGATGTGAGCGCGGTTCCTTGCTGGGATACAGCGCTATATAAATTATAAATTATTATTATTATTATTCATTGACCAATATCAAGCGTTTTACTAGTACTTTTAACTGTTCATAAGTGTCATTAAACAAACTTCTTGGGGTTATTATAATTTTAAAACTTTTAAAAGTTCTTATCGTGTGGTCAAATGAAGGAGGAGCGAAGGAATTTGGCAGTAAAAAAACTGGATATAGAATAGCTAGTTATTTTAATTGACAAAGATTTATCCATATGAAACATGCAATAATTACAGAGGACAGCTCTTAATAAAAAAGTGACCCTATCTACTAAATTTACTTGACATATAATACAATCAAGAAACAATCAACATACATAATTTGCAATGTTTGTCACGTCCCGTCTGTCCTGTCCGTGACGCTACTAATTTTAGAAAGCAGCGCACCAAATTACTGCACCAAAAATAACTCTTTTCGAATGTTCTACATAAACTTGTGCAATATGAAAATAAATGAATAAAATAAAAATAAATAAAATAAATGAAAGTTCTGTATTACATTATTTTTTATTCTGATGTGTATTTTTTCAAAATAAATAGATTTCAGCTGAAATCTATTTATTTTGAAAACTTCCGTCATTTTTGACGGGTAAAGCCTCTTCTATATTAAAAAAAAACGTTCCAAAAATTCTTTATTTAATTATCTATCAATGTTCTTAATTAACGCAGAAATATTGCACACTCAACTAAGGAAAAAAAAACCCAACAGCGTTCAGTCGGTTACGTTTGAAGCTCTCTGCGTTACGGACTTTCTTCTTTTACCCGAGGCACTGTTACTGTAACACGTTTGGGGCGTGGGAGAAGGGACAACAACAAAAAGAGCAATTTGACCCCCAAAACAAAAGCGAAATATACGCGTATATAAGATATTTGTCCAGACGTAGCACACGTGAAATCTATATTATACACAGCATGCGGAAGTATATCTATGGTGATATCATTTTTATGAGGTTCATTCAATGCAGTCGATAAGTCATCGAATTAAGTCACCATTTAACTAGATCAGTATTATCACAATTAAGACAATATCACGTCATAAAGTTTACTTTTAAATATCAAAGTAAGGATACCTTGTCTACTTACAAAAAGTTCATGTACGCAAGCGTTCGAAATTCGTACCTTATGTGAACCATATGTTATGATTTGGATAGTGCAGCCGAAAGATTCTTTTGGCGCCTGTTAACTTGTTTCCCCACAGAAGACAATAAAGGATATTGATTAGTACAATTCAATAATCGCCACATTTGTTGTACTACCCAGTAAAGAAAGATAATCTGGAGGACATGGGAGGCAATAGCCCCAGTTTCAGTTTGCAGTGTTCCGTCTCAACAAATCGGAGAAATGGATTAGTTTTATACTATACGTCGTGATGGTCGCTCACTGTAAACGAGTGACTAGTTCATTGGGTTTGTATGTATTAAAGTAAGTCACGGGGTCTATCTCAGCAACACTCGAAGCATGATTCATGTTTATTATTACTAAAGGCACCTTACTCCCTGATGTATCTGATTCATGATCTTTATTCCCCATTTCCCTAATCGACCAATTCCACTTTTAAGGATCATCCGTACTGTCTTAAGATCTTGGCTTATATCACTAGTGTTAATTTCTTTGCCCTTCCGCGCCCCCACCCCGACAAATTTAATTCATGATTTATTTGACTGAAACTTGGGGCTATATGACACCTGAACCAGTTAAGGTTGCAAGGATCACGCGAAGGAGCATTCTTCCACTCCTTTAAAACCTAGGTTCGATAATCACCTTTCTTACAAGTGATTCATATATTTCATATAATCATTCCATCCAACCCACGATTCCTATATTTCATATAATCATTCCATCGATCCCATGATTTATATATTTGATATAATCATTCCATCCAACCAATGATTCCTATATTTCATATAATCATTCAATTCAACCAATGATTCATATATTTGATATAATCATTCCATCCAACCCATGATTCCTATGTTTCATATAATCACCTATCACATCCATGATTCTTATAAAGTGGTATCACGATTTACGTACTTAATCCGTTCTAGACCATTGGACGTATACCAAATTAGACATATACCGAACTTATTTTTTCCATAAGAAATAGAGAGAAAATGATTAACCAGTTCCCATGCAAAAATCATATTGTTACTTACATATTAAACATTTATCGACGTGCTTGTATCAAATAATTTAAACACTGCTTAATACTAAAATACATAAATAAAAACTAATTACATTTTTTATTTTGTTTTCCACTTATCCGGATCAAAAGCAAATTTTGATTCAAAGCAGCCGTCCATAAATGACATCACGCAACGGCGTGGAGTCACACATTTGTGACGAGGGGGAGGGTGATGTTTAAAAACTGTGACGTGACATAAATAAGCGAAGCTTTAAAGAGAAAAGTTCCACTAAAATATTTGTTAGCTTACCATTTATTTAATGAAATTTTTAAAATAACTTCACGCGTGTTTTGATATTAGAGTGCAGCCTCACAGTAAATACAAAAGTAAATGACAATAAAGTATTTTGAAACATGCTCATTTAAAAATTTTCAAATAGGGAATACGGCTTTTATTTCGGGGGGGTGGGGGTGGCTGGGCGTAGCTTTGTGATGTCATTTTAGAGGGGGGGGGGTCCTAACTTTACGTGACGACATGTGACGAGGGGAGATGGGGAAATCGGCTAAAATTGCCTGAAGCACGCAGGTCGTATTCCAAACAAAATGTCTCGCGTCAATACAGGACATAAACCAAGTTGGACTTAAACTTATAAGCAGACGTATACGGAGGTACCACCGTATTTCATATAATCACATATCCCACCCTTGATTCCTATATTTCATATAATCACCTATCCCACCCTTGATTCCTATATTTCATATAATCACCTATCCCACCCTTGATTCCTATATTTCATATAATCACCTATCCCACCCTTGATTCCTATATTTCATATAATCACCTATCCCACCCTTGATTCCTATATTTAATATATAATCACCTACCCCATCAATGATTCCCATATTTCATATAATCACCTATCCCATCAATGATTCCCATATTTCATATAATCACATATCCCATCAATGATTCCTATATTTCATATAATCACATATCCCACCCTTGATTCCTATATTTCATATAATCACCTATCCCACCCTTGATTCCTATATTTCATATAATCACCTATCCCATCAATGATTCCTATATTTCATATAATCACCTATCCCACCCTTGATTCCTATATTTCATATACTCACCTATCCCATCAATGATTCCCATATTTCATATAATCACCTATCCCACCCTTGATTCCTATATTTCATATAATCACCTATCCCATCAATGATTCCTATATTTCATATAATCACCTATCCCATCAATGATTTCTATATTTCATATAATCACCTATCCTATCAATGATTCCCATATTTCATATAATCACCTATCCCACCCTTGATTCCTATATTTCATATAATCACCTACCCCATCAATGATTCCCATATTTCATATAATCACCTATCCCATCAATGATTCCCATATTTCATATAATCACCTATCCCACCCTTGATTCCTATATTTCATATAATCACCTATCCCATCAATGATTCCCATATTTCATATAATCATATATCCCACCCTTGATTCCTATATTTCATATAATCACCTATCCCATCAATGATTCCCATATTTCATATAATCACCTATCCCACCCTTAGTTCCTATATTTCATATAATCACCTATCCCACCCTTGATTCCTATATTTCATATAATCACCTATCCCACCCTTGATTCCTATATTTCATATAATCACCTATCCCACCCTTGATTCCTATATTTCATATAATCACCTATCCCACCCTTGATTCCTATATTTCATATAATCACCTATCCCACCCTTGATTCCTATATTCAGCGATGATGTTAAAAAATCCTTTGCCGTCTGGCTCATTAACAAATAAATACAGTTCTTTCTGATTTCCTGATAGCATAGATTCTGGAAGGCTTGGGGATTGGGTCGGGGGAGGGGAAGTTGAGGTAAAGGGCAAGTCATGTAGAAGGGGAGTGATAGCTTATAGCTAAAGAGGAAGAAATCAGTGGAGATTGTTGCAAGAGGAGGTGATGGGAGTGGAGGTTGTTCCCAGAGGAGGTGATGGGAGTGGAGATTGTTGCAAGAGGAGGTGATGGGAGTGGAGGTTGTTCCCAGAGGAGGTGATGGGAGTGGAGATTGTTGCAAGAAGAGGTGATGGGAGTGGAGGTTGTTGCAAGAGGAGGTGATGGGAGTGGAGGTTGTTGTAAGAGGAGGTGATGGGAGGGGAAGTTGTTGTAAGAGGAGGTGATGGGAGTGGAGATTGTTGCAAGAGGAGGTGATGGGAGTGGAGATTGTTGCAAGAGGAGGTGATGGGAGTAGAGATTTTTCCAAGAGGAGGTGATGGGAGTGGAGATTGTTGCAAGAGGAGGCGATGGGAGTGGAGGTTGTTGCAAGAGAAGGTGATAGGAGTGGAGGTTGTTGCAAGAGAAGGTGATAGGAGTGGAGATTGTTGGAAGTGTTTAAATATGTGTTCTGAATGTTTGTTTATTTTCTTGTGTGACAGATGGCACATTCAAGGACCGCCCTGGATGGCTGAAGATCAAAGTAATCAAGAGTCTATCATATTTATTTTCTCTTATATTCCGTTGATCCTTTTCTTTACCCCCGTAACACTAGAAGAGAAGTGCCTTTTCGCTTAACTCCGGCTAGAAATTACCACCCAGGAGATTCTCTTAGACTTAGAAATACGCGAAGCGTTAATTTAAAGAAACATACATTTTGAAATTCAGAACACATTAAAAACAAATCAAAGCCATCCTTGCTTGTAAACCCCCCCCCCATACCTAGTTACGATGTTACTTGAAGGGCCAACAGTCGGTAAAAATAAAAACCAGGCTGGGAATGGATCAAATAAATGACTTTGTCGACAAACTTGAGTGGGGTGTTCTCCCTTGAACCCCGACCCCTTCCTTCCACTTCCCTTCTCACTACTGCTGATGTCTTCATTGATTTTTTTAGCGCCTCAACCACACCTAATCACAGTGAAAATTTTGTAGGATTTTACTTTGGAAAAAAAAAGTTATTTATATTTTTTTAAAGAGTGAATGTCATCAATTTCCGTTAGGATTACGTCTGGTGTCTTGACTGAGTAAAATAAAATAAATACCCGATTGTTATTTGCAGTATCATTTACACGAGGAGTTACAAACAGTTGGGTTAGCGGAAAGCTTAAAAAATAATAATTAGACATCTTATATAGCACGGTAACCTAGTAGTTAGTAATGGCTGAAACGGGTATGAAAAGTGTGGCGCGCCACCGTGACGCCACCACAGCTGTTGTCCTTACCGGCGGCGGTAATTAATTATGTTAATTAGGCTATCATAAGTGTCATGTAGTTATACAACATGTTAATTAGTGTTCGACATGTTCATTAGAGGTGTCATGAGTGTCATGTTGTTATACATTATTGTTGTTAATTAATTATGTTAATTAGGACGTGTGTTCTTGTGGTAGATTACTTTTTATGTTTAAAGGGGGATAAGCATGAATTTAAGGTTTACTTCCCCTTTTTTAACTTTTTTTCAAAATGTATTCAATTATTTAATTTTTAACCGTTTTATTCAATTATTTCATAATTGAGTGTTTCTCAAATTATTTTTATTTAATTATTGAGTGGTTCTCAAATTATTTTTTATTTATTTTAAGTATTAAGTGGTTCTCAAATTATTTTTATTATTTTTTAATTGTATTTTATTTGTTGAATAGTCGTATTTAAGGGTTTTAAGCACGGTTTTTATGTGCTTCAGGTTATTAGGCGATGTCTTTTATTTGGGGTACTCTGCTGGACAGGTGTTGTTGGTGGGGAATTTAATTCAAATAAAATAGTGGGGGGCAGTCGATGGTATAAGTTACAATTAGGAAGGGTTTAGTATATATTATAATTAATTAGACAAATTTAGGAGGGGTGGAAAAAAGCGCGGGTTTGGCTGTTGATCTGATGTTAGTATAGGTGTGGTAGTATAAAGTATGTACTAAAAGTGACGAAGTAGATTTAGAATGCGTTGGTTTAGGTTAAAATCAATAGTACAAACGACGAGAGGGTTTGGATGGACAGATGTTACCACTGGCTGTATGACCGTTTTAATAAGTTAGTGGGGGTATGGAATGTAGTCCAGGACAAGTAATGCGTTGGTGTAGGTTAAAATCAATAAGACAAATGAGGAGAGGGGTATGGACAGGGGCTATTGCAGATGTCGGTTGTAATTTTAAGGTTGTTTTCTTTGTAAATATAAACAATTTTAGTAGTTTTATAGGATTTTCTAAGCTAAAGCAACAGTTTTCATCTTAGTGTGGGGATCTATGTTATGAAAAGGTCTTTTTTTTTGTTCGTATTATTTCTTAATTCTAGGAGTTCCACTAAGTTTATTCGACAGCTTCAGCCATAATTCTTATCTTAGTATCGGGAATATTTTCTAAGTTTAACGGTGTTTCCTTTCTTCCTTGTAATAGTTTTTATTAGATTAGTAGTTTAAGTCAAGAGGTCTTTTATGTTTCTTTTCTTAACTAGATGTAATCAGCTAGTAGTAGTAATATTTGATAAGGTTTAGCGAGTCATTTTCTTCATGTTTTTATTCATTAGAGGTGCTTATCTTAATGTCACGGACAGTTTTATAAAGTTCAATGGTCTTTTTGGTTGTATTTTTTTCATAATTAGATGTACTCATCTACCATTGACAATATTTTATAAGTTGAAGGGTCTTGTTTTTTGTTGTTTTTTAGTTAGAAGTTCTCCTCTTAGGGACAGGGACATATTTTTTTAATTTCAAGGGAATCATTTTCTTACTGTTTTTTCTTAATTAGGGATTCTCAGCTTAAGTCCAAGGACAGATTTCTAGATTCAAGGGGACTCGTACGTTTCGTTTGGATAGGATGTTAGCCGTTTTCTTGAGTAGATATTTTCAACATAGTGTCGAGCACGATTCTATAAGTTCAATGGGTCATTTTGTTTTTGTTATTTACAGATTCTAATCTTAAGATCGGGCACAGTTTTTCTAGGTTACGTTGTCTCTCTGTTAATCCTATTTTCTTAACTAGAGAGTCTCCTCTTAGGGACAGGGACATATTTTTTACGTTCAACAGAATCATTTTCTTAGTGTTTTTTCTTAATTAGGGATTCTCAGCTTAAGTCCAAGGTCATATTTCTAGGTTCAAGGGGACTCGAGTTTGTTTCTTTTCTTAACTAGAGATTCTCATCTTAGTGTCGAGCACAATTCTATAAGGTCAATGGTCTTTTTGTTTTTGTTTTTTGTTACTTACGCATTCTCCTCTTAGGGACAGGGACAGATTTCTAAGTTACGTTGTCTTTTTTGTTCATGCTATTTTCTTAACTAGAGATTCTCATCTTAGTGTCGAGCACGCTTCTATAAGTTCAAGGGTCTTATTTGTTTTTGTTTTTTTGTTACTTACGCATTCTCCTCTTAGGGACAGGGACAGTTTTCTAAGTTACGTTGTCTTTTTTGTTCATGCTATTTTCTTAACTAGAGATTCTCATCTTAGTGTCGAGCACGCTTCTATAAGTTCAAGGGTCTTTTTTGTTTTTGTTATTTACAGATTCTAATTTTAAGATCGGGGACTGTTTTTTAAGTTACATTGTCTTTTTTGTTAACACTATTTTCTTAACTAGAGATTCTTATCTTAGCGCAGAGCACGATTCTATAAGTTCAATGGTCTTTTTGTTTTTGTTTATTGTTACTTATGCATTCTCCTCTTAGGGACAGGGATAGATGTCTAATTTCAAGGGAATAATTTTTGTTCATGCTATTTTTGTTAACTAGAGATTCTCATCTTAGTGTGGAGCACGATTCTATAAGTTCAATTGTCTTTTTGTTTTTGTTCTTCACAACGTAATTATTCTCCTCTTAGAGACAGCGACAGATTTCTAATTACAAGGGAGTCATTTTCTTAGTGTTTTTATTTATTTATTAGAGTTAGTTATCTTAATGACGCGGACAGTTTTTATAAAGTTCAACAGTGTTTGTTTGTTTTTCTTTCTCCATATACTATCGGTACCAAATTTGGTAATTTTTTAAAACATTGCTTGGCGTATTTTTTCAACCGGTGTTGTAAATAATTTTTAACTGAGGTTTTTTTATTTATTTTTTTAAAAATTTTTTATTCGTAAGAGTAGCTTTTGAAAAGTAATTTATTCTTCTGTAAATTAATTTTAATTTTTGTAAACAAGTTTTCTGACTATTGTATTTTGTTGTCTAGTTTTAAACTGAAATTTAAGTGTAAAATAAGTGATCTCTTGTAAATTTTGTAAGGAAGTTTATAATTTGTGGTTTTGGTTAAAATTTACACATTTTATAAATAAGTAATTATTAACATTGGTAGGTAATTTTTGAGGAAGGGAAAATATGTGAAAACAGGTGATCGTTGTAGCGAATGTTTAGGAAGCTATAGTGTATCACTAGAGGTTATTACAAGTGATTGGTAAAGATTTACAGGTTTATGTTTATACTTGGAACACTAACGATTAGATGATGTGGTACCTAGTTAGTCACCACATGTTAATAGACGCGAGTCGGTTATTGATCAGGGAAAGGAAACAGATGGTTTAAGCTGCATGCGAAAATATGCAGGCTGGTGAAATATAAAATAGGTCAACTACTCGGGAAGAATCCTTTATACAGATTGAAAAGTTTCGCGTTTGCGATAATTAAACATCTGTTGGCCACAAAGCGGTGTAGAAATTTATGGAAGGGTCATTGATTTTCTTTTTCATTAGGTTGTGACTTATCGCTGAGTAATATATTTAAATAACATTATATTAAAAGATGTCTTCCTGACTTTTGTGTTAAGAATTATAGTGGGTGCAGTAGTTTGTACGTTTCATCAAGTCCCAGTGGCTGCTGTTGTTTGTTCATTAAATGTTTTTCACATGTATACAACAAACCGGTACGCTAAACCAAAAAGTTAGCACCTCGTGAAACATCTTTAAGGTCCATACACGGACGACTTACAAACGATTTTGTGTTTGAGTAATGTGAGCGTTGTGTTTTAGAGTTATGTTTTACAAAGAGGGACTCATACTGTCACATGAGAGGTTTTTACATTAAGTCTCTAAGTTTCTCCCCTTTTAGTCTCGTGTTGTTAATAGGTGTGATAAAAAGTCCTCGGTAAAGACTAGCTGTATTTAGTTTTATGTGCTGTCCACAAGGGTCTCTAAATACGAATAGGTTGTTCTTTGGTTTTGTAGAAAAAAATTGTAAAAGTAAAGGTGTACTCCAGCCTAGGCATTGTTTTCTCTAGGAGATATGAAGATGTTTTCTATGTACGTAAGGTTTCAGAGAAGTTAAGGGATTGGGAGGTAACCATTATAACATAGATTGTTGGACTAGGTGCGATGAAAGTGTTGTCAGATAAGTAAGGTTTAGAAGGCTTTAGGTACAAGCGGTAATCACATCATGGACGGTTTTAACAACCCTTGGATGAAGTTGTTTTGTTTGAGAAAATTTTTAGAAAATATTTTATGTGCCGGGTGGTAATCCCTAACATGACCTGTAAGGATGTATGCTAAGATACAGACAAAGTCAGTAAGTGTGGTAGACGATATACGTGTGGGGTGTGGGGATGGCAGTAGGATACGTCGAAGAAGTGCTCACGTTGTCGACAAGGGAGAACAAATGTATGCCGTTGGAGTAATAGTAACAGACTTGGTGGTTACCGTTCGTTTTTGTAAAAGAGAGTAAGGGAAACGATATTGTCTCGATCAAGAACTAAGCGGGAAGGGACAACAAAGATTTACAGCTCAAGTAACAGTAAACTTGTAGAAAGACAAACGGTCGTGATAAAGAAAGGGATGATCATGTTTTCCTTTAAGGGAGGGTTATTATTTTTTTTCTTCCTAGAGCCACATTTAACAACATCGTTGCTTCAGCTTTCTTCTTTGGTTTGTTTGTGGTTGTAACTCTATTTCATTTTGTTGATGTCGTAGACTTCAAGAGGTCTTTCTAAGCATTTAGAAATCTTCTTTTGTTTTGATAATCATTTTGTCGACCTGTTGAGATTTCATTTTTTCTTCTGATGGTTTTCTTTTAGTTTCAAAAGGAATGATTTTTGAGGAGAGGAGACGTAATTGTTTGAATACCAGACATAAGCGCACAGTTCAACGAGACATGGTTCGCGTCATTTACATGATCGATTTGAACTATCGTGTATCCACTATGTCCGATTAGAAGCCCATCACAGGAGATATGGTGGGCGCAACCTACCAGACTAGAAAAGGTTTTCGTTCGACTAGTGAAACGGATAAACAATGATGATGATGATGAACTTGTCATGTTTCTTAGGTGTAACACATAGGGTCTAACGACGGTTATAAGACATTAACGATAGATGATAATAATAATAAGTCTTAGGATACACCGCAACTTAGAGAAATTTTGACTTGACTACCCCTCTGGATCGGTCACTAAGTTGTAGCAAGAGGTTGACTAAAAACAACGGTGGGGGAAAAGCTAGAGTTTTGTAAACAATAAATTTCCTTAGAGGGAATTGGTTTTACTGGGTAGGGATAAGTAAAAGAGCAAATGAGTTCGATGTAAAGAAGTCAAAGCCGTGATGGGTGAAGTTATTTGAAGATGAGTTGTTGGGTTGATTTTAATAGAACAATAAATGTGTCTTGAAAGTTAGGTGTTTAGGCGTACGACGTACGGTGAAAGCTAAATGGAGGTTGTAGTAGGATATGATGCAAGGTGGGAAGTAACTTGTGTGATATGTAGGTAAAAAATATCTAGCAAAGAGGTTGAGAGAAAAAAAACAGTAGTAGGGTGTGATGATAGTTTGACTAGGGCAAACGTTGTGAGAAAAGATAGGAAGAAAACAAAGTGTGATGGTTAGGTAGGGGATCACTTTGTAGTTGGGAGAGATAGAGAGAAAAAAGTAGTTGGGTGATGTCCGGGTAAGGAATCAGTCTTACAAGGAGGCATAGTTATGATCTTTTGTTTTGGTTGAAATTGTAAATAAATGGAATGTGTGATAAAAGCGAGGTATGGAAATTTAGAAAGTTAACGGAGATGGTTAGCTGGTATCGCAGCTGTTTAACTTGACAGTGGAATGAGGGAAATCAATAGCATAAGGGAAATGGAAAGGTGTGGGGCGGGTTTTAATTAATGACATAGGGTGAGTTTTAGAGTCAACGAGGGAAGCAAACAGATAAGGGTATGGTTACTGTTTATGTTTAACCTTGGAAAGTTCAATCTGTTTAAAACAGATGAAGTAAAAACTTAAGGTCTAGGTGAACTTTTTAGAAATCAAGCGATGGAGTGAGATACGTAGATACGAATAAGGATGTTTGTTAAAATTATGCAGTAAATTTGTCGCGAAAGAATTAGAGTCAAGTTCAGGAGGGAGGTTGTAAATTATTAACTGTGAGTGTAACAACACGGGGCGGTTTAGGAGTCAACGTGAGGAAGGCGTTTGTAAATTTTTAGGTGGTAGTGTATCAACACGAGACGTGTTAGGAGTCAACGTGAAGATGGAGGTTGAGTGTAACAACACGAGACGTGTTAGGAGTCAACGTGAAGATGGAGGTTGAGTGTAACAACACGAGACGGATTAAAAGTGAAAGTGAAGATGGAGGTTGAGTGTAACAACACGAGCCGTGTTAGGAGTCAACGTGAAGATGGAGGTTGAGTGTAACAACACGAGACGTGTTAGGAGTCAACATGAAGAGGGAGTTTGTAAATTATCATTAGTGAGTGTAACAACACGAGAACTTTAGGACTCAATGTGAGGAGAGATGTTGTACATTAATAACAGAGACGAGAAGGGTTAGGAGACAACATGAGGATGGAGGTTGTGAATTAATATCAGGAGGAAAAAAAGATGAGAAGGGTTAGGTGTCAGCGTAAGGAGGGATGTTTTGAATTATCAGACAGGAGTTTTACAAGATGAGAAGTGGTTTGGTACAGAGGGGAAGTTTAATGTGGACATGTTTGTTGGTTAAAGTGTTTTTGAAAATCGGAATTTCAAGTTTAAGTTTCGCACGAAAAGAAAAAAAAGATGTAGGTTATATCTGAATCTAAAGTGGAAGAGAAGGTAAATGGGGTTGGGGTTGTTTTTAGTCAACCTCTTGCTACAACTTAGTGACCGATCCAGAGGGGTAGTCAAGTCAAAATTTCTCTAAGTTGCGGTGTATCCTAAGACTTATTATTATTATCATCTATCGTTAATGTCTTATAACCGTCGTTAGACCCTATGTGTTACACCTAAGAAACATGACAAGTTCATCATCATCATCATTGTTTATCCGTTTCACTAGTCGAACGAAAACCTTTTCTAGTCTGGTAGGTTGCGCCCACCATATCTCCTGTGATGGGCTTCTAATCGGACATAGTGGATACACGATAGTTCAAATCGATCATGTAAATGACGCGAACCATGTCTCGTTGAACTGTGCGCTTATGTCTGGTATTCAAACAATTACGTCTCCTCTCCTCAAAAATCATTCCTTTTGAAACTAAAAGAAAACCATCAGAAGAAAAAATGAAATCTCAACAGGTCGACATAATGATTATCAAAACAAAAGAAGATTTCTAAATGCTTAGAAAGACCTCTTGAAGTCTACGACATCAACAAAATGAAATAGAGTTACAACCACAAACAAACCAAAGAAGAAAGCTGAAGCAACGATGTTGTTAAATGTGGCTCTAGGAAGAAAAAAAATAATAACCCTCCCTTAAAGGAAAACATGATCATCCCTTTCTTTATCACGACCGTTTGTCTTTCTACAAGTTTACTGTTACTTGAGCTGTAAATCTTTGTTGTCCCTTCCCGCTTAGTTCTTGATCGAGACAATATCGTTTCCCTTACTCTCTTTTACAAAAACGAACGGTAACCACCAAGTCTGTTACTATTACTCCAACGGCATACATTTGTTCTCCCTTGTCGACAACGTGAGCACTTCTTCGACGTATCCTACTGCCATCCCCACACCCCACACGTATATCGTCTACCACACTTACTGACTTTGTCTGTATCTTAGCATACATCCTTACAGGTCATGTTAGGGATTACCACCCGGCACATAAAATATTTTCTAAAAATTTTCTCAAACAAAACAACTTCATCCAAGGGTTGTTAAAACCGTCCATGATGTGATTACCGCTTGTACCTAAAGCCTTCTAAACCTTACTTATCTGACAACACTTTCATCGCACCTAGTCCAACAATCTATGTTATAATGGTTACCTCCCAATCCCTTAACTTCTCTGAAACCTTACGTACATAGAAAACATCTTCATATCTCCTAGAGAAAACAATGCCTAGGCTGGAGTACACCTTTACTTTTACAATTTTTTTCTACAAAACCAAAGAACAACCTATTCGTATTTAGAGACCCTTGTGGACAGCACATAAAACTAAATACAGCTAGTCTTTACCGAGGACTTTTTATCACACCTATTAACAACACGAGACTAAAAGGGGAGAAACTTAGAGACTTAATGTAAAAACCTCTCATGTGACAGTATGAGTCCCTCTTTGTAAAACATAACTCTAAAACACAACGCTCACATTACTCAAACACAAAATCGTTTGTAAGTCGTCCGTGTATGGACCTTAAAGATGTTTCACGAGGTGCTAACTTTTTGGTTTAGCGTACCGGTTTGTTGTATACATGTGAAAAACATTTAATGAACAAACAACAGCAGCCACTGGGACTTGATGAAACGTACAAACTACTGCACCCACTATAATTCTTAACACAAAAGTCAGGAAGACATCTTTTAATATAATGTTATTTAAATATATTACTCAGCGATAAGTCACAACCTAATGAAAAAGAAAATCAATGACCCTTCCATAAATTTCTACACCGCTTTGTGGCCAACAGATGTTTAATTATCGCAAACGCGAAACTTTTCAATCTGTATAAAGGATTCTTCCCGAGTAGTTGACCTATTTTATATTTCACCAGCCTGCATATTTTCGCATGCAGCTTAAACCATCTGTTTCCCTTCCCTGATCAATAACCGACTCGCGTCTATTAACATGTGGTGACTAACTAGGTACCACATCATCTAATCGTTAGTGTTCCAAGTATAAACATAAACCTGTAAATCTTTACCAATCACTTGTAATAACCTCTAGTGATACACTATAGCTTCCTAAACATTCGCTACAACGATCACCTGTTTTCACATATTTTCCCTTCCTCAAAAATTACCTACCAATGTTAATAATTACTTATTTATAAAATGTGTAAATTTTAACCAAAACCACAAATTATAAACTTCCTTACAAAATTTACAAGAGATCACTTATTTTACACTTAAATTTCAGTTTAAAACTAGACAACAAAATACAATAGTCAGAAAACTTGTTTACAAAAATTAAAATTAATTTACAGAAGAATAAATTACTTTTCAAAAGCTACTCTTACGAATAAAATTTTTTTAAAAAAATAAATAAAAAAACCTCAGTTAAAAATTATTTACAACACCGGTTGAAAAAATACGCCAAGCAATGTTTTAAAAAAATTACCAAATTTGGTACCGATAGTATATGGAGAAAGAAAAACAAACAAACACTGTTGAACTTTATAAAAACTGTCCGCGTCATTAAGATAACTAACTCTAATAAATAAATAAAAACACTAAGAAAATGACTCCCTTGTAATTAGAAATCTGTCGCTGTCTCTAAGAGGAGAATAATTACGTTGTGAAGAACAAAAACAAAAAGACAATTGAACTTATAGAATCGTGCTCCACACTAAGATGAGAATCTCTAGTTAACAAAAATAGCATGAACAAAAATTATTCCCTTGAAATTAGACATCTATCCCTGTCCCTAAGAGGAGAATGCATAAGTAACAATAAACAAAAACAAAAAGACCATTGAACTTATAGAATCGTGCTCTGCGCTAAGATAAGAATCTCTAGTTAAGAAAATAGTGTTAACAAAAAAGACAATGTAACTTAAAAAACAGTGCCCGATCTTAAAATTAGAATCTGTAAATAACAAAAACAAAAAAGACCCTTGAACTTATAGAAGCGTGCTCGACACTAAGATGAGAATCTCTAGTTAAGAAAATAGCATGAACAAAAAAGACAACGTAACTTAGAAAACTGTCCCTGTCCCTAAGAGGAGAATGCGTAAGTAACAAAAAAACAAAAACAAATAAGACCCTTGAACTTATAGAAGCGTGCTCGACACTAAGATGAGAATCTCTAGTTAAGAAAATAGCATGAACAAAAAAGACAACGTAACTTAGAAATCTGTCCCTGTCCCTAAGAGGAGAATGCGTAAGTAACAAAAAACAAAAACAAAAAGACCATTGACCTTATAGAATTGTGCTCGACACTAAGATGAGAATCTCTAGTTAAGAAAAGAAACAAACTCGAGTCCCCTTGAACCTAGAAATATGTCCTTGGACTTAAGCTGAGAATCCCTAATTAAGAAAAAACACTAAGAAAATGATTCTGTTGAACGTAAAAAATATGTCCCTGTCCCTAAGAGGAGACTCTCTAGTTAAGAAAATAGGATTAACAAAAAAAAAGAGAGAGACAACGTAACCTAGAAAAACTGTGCCCGATCTTAAGATTAGAATCTGTAAATAACAAAAACAAAATGACCCATTGAACTTATAGAATCGTGCTCGACACTATGTTGAAAATATCTACTCAAGAAAACAACGGCTAACATCCTATCCAAACGAAACGTACGAGTCCCCTTGAATCTAGAAATCTGTCCTTGGACTTAAGCTGAGAATCCCTAATTAAGAAAAAACAGTAAGAAAATGATTCCCTTGAAATTAAAAAAATATGTCCCTGTCCCTAAGAGGAGAACTTCTAACTAAAAAACAACAAAAAACAAGACCCTTCAACTTATAAAATATTGTCAATGGTAGATGAGTACATCTAATTATGAAAAAAATACAACCAAAAAGACCATTGAACTTTATAAAACTGTCCGTGACATTAAGATAAGCACCTCTAATGAATAAAAACATGAAGAAAATGACTCGCTAAACCTTATCAAATATTACTACTACTAGCTGATTACATCTAGTTAAGAAAAGAAACATAAAAGACCTCTTGACTTAAACTACTAATCTAATAAAAACTATTACAAGGAAGAAAGGAAACACCGTTAAACTTAGAAAATATTCCCGATACTAAGATAAGAATTATGGCTGAAGCTGTCGAATAAACTTAGTGGAACTCCTAGAATTAAGAAATAATACGAACAAAAAAAAAGACCTTTTCATAACATAGATCCCCACACTAAGATGAAAACTGTTGCTTTAGCTTAGAAAATCCTATAAAACTACTAAAATTGTTTATATTTACAAAGAAAACAACCTTAAAATTACAACCGACATCTGCAATAGCCCCTGTCCATACCCCTCTCCTCATTTGTCTTATTGATTTTAACCTACACCAACGCATTACTTGTCCTGGACTACATTCCATACCCCCACTAACTTATTAAAACGGTCATACAGCCAGTGGTAACATCTGTCCATCCAAACCCTCTCGTCGTTTGTACTATTGATTTTAACCTAAACCAACGCATTCTAAATCTACTTCGTCACTTTTAGTACATACTTTATACTACCACACCTATACTAACATCAGATCAACAGCCAAACCCGCGCTTTTTTCCACCCCTCCTAAATTTGTCTAATTAATTATAATATATACTAAACCCTTCCTAATTGTAACTTATACCATCGACTGCCCCCCACTATTTTATTTGAATTAAATTCCCCACCAACAACACCTGTCCAGCAGAGTACCCCAAATAAAAGACATCGCCTAATAACCTGAAGCACATAAAAACCGTGCTTAAAACCCTTAAATACGACTATTCAACAAATAAAATACAATTAAAAAATAATAAAAATAATTTGAGAACCACTTAATACTTAAAATAAATAAAAAATAATTTGAGAACCACTCAATAATTAAATAAAAATAATTTGAGAAACACTCAATTATGAAATAATTGAATAAAACGGTTAAAAATTAAATAATTGAATACATTTTGAAAAAAAGTTAAAAAAGGGGAAGTAAACCTTAAATTCATGCTTATCCCCCTTTAAACATAAAAAGTAATCTACCACAAGAACACACGTCCTAATTAACATAATTAATTAACAACAATAATGTATAACAACATGACACTCATGACACCTCTAATGAACATGTCGATCACTAATTAACATGTTGTATAACTACATGACACTTATGATAGCCTAATTAACATAATTAATTACCGCCGCCGGTAAGGACAACAGCTGTGGTGGCGTCACGGTGGCGCGCCACACTTTTCATACCCGTTTCAGCCATTACTAACTACTTAACCTAGCCAGCACATGCGCTCACTTCGTTAACATAAAAAAAATATAAATGTTTTTAATTTAAAACACTCATATCCTATCCTAATTGAACAAAACAATTGGTATATATAATATTAGTCAGAGAAAAGTTTGATTGTTAATTTGGAAAGTAAAGCTTGAAAATATGTGTCTAGTGTGGAGTCTTGAATGTTTTAGAATTAGGAATACAACGAAAGTGTAATGTTAGAGAATTCAAGTGTTTATTTGGGGAGTGGAGAACAAAAAGAGAAAGACGTTTCGCCAAATGTTTTAGTGCGTTTCTTAGGAACAGAAAGAATACGTGTTTCTGCAGATGAGCAAAGCCGACGAGATGGTGAGTAGACAGAAATAAAACAAACCCGTAAAAACAAAGTTTTTGACTATAAATCCCTTATATATGAGACATAACTAACAGTATTGATTTTTTTCAAACATTTACAGACTGAATCTGTCTTAACTCAACTTTGCATCATAACCCTAGTGGGGGGGAGGAGGGGGGAGGGGTGGGTGGGGGGGAGAGGGGAAAAGTCTGGTCACCGATTCGCTTGACCGAGCTCAGAGTGACACGTAAAATGTAAACAAAAGCGCCCCGTCGCTTCGTTGGGTCGCCTCAATGCGTCAGCTCAAATTTTCACGTGGCAAAAAAACAATAACAAACCGTGAATTTAAATTACATACCTCATATAAGGATAAACTAAAAATGCATTAATTTAATTACGGTACGTTCGATCGATCTGAAATTTTGATACGATGCATTGTTAGGTCAGACGGGTCCGTGTGCCAAATTTCAGTTCGATCGGATCATGAGAAATGGGTCATTTTCGACTTCCGTTTTTCCGCCCGCCCGCCGAGCCCAAGACAGAGACGGCCGCGAAGTTAATATAAGGGATTTAAAAAGGTTCAGTTCGATAGGAGGGACATGTGCATGAATCGGAAAAGAAGTTGTAGAGAACGGAAGTTTGTAATCAATGAGTGCTTGTACAGGGAGCCAATGAAGTCATTTAGGTAGAGCGATGATATGGTCATGATTTTTCACCCCAAAACTTCATCTTTCAGTTGAATTGAGAACGTTCTGTAGTTTTTCAATTTAATGTTTTGTGAAACTAAAAGGAGAGAATTACAATAATCAAGTCGAGAGATAACAAGATCACAGACTAAAGTTTACGTTGCATTAACTTTTAGGTAGTGGGGGATTGAGCTGATCTGACGGTTGGGTTAGTGAAGAGTTTCAAATAGTTGGAATAGTGGCAAGACATTCATTGCATGCAGTTTATTGGCCGGATGAAAGTGTTATGGACAGATAGGCGGCCACATCGAGGGGGATGCATAGATACAAAAACAGCCGAATCTAAGGGTGAAGGGATAGATACAGGGGCGTAAGTGATGTTGGACCTGCCCGGTGCGAGACATGTTTTTTGCTGCCCATGACAAACCGAAAAAAATATCTTCAAGAGACTTTCCACTTTCCAGGGAAATGGATTAAATGTATTTGAAATGAATAGTTTATACGGATGGATGAGTGCATGGATATATGGAGGAATGGGTTGATGAATGGAATGATGAGAAAGAGAGGATGGAAGAGAGAGAGGGAGAGATAGAGAAAGGCTGAAAGTTAGGAAAACGAGAGAAAGAGAGAGAAAGAGAGAGAGAGAAAGAGATAATGGAAGTTTTAGAGATAGAAAGGGAGAAAGAAAGAAAGAGAGAGGGAGAGAGAGAATGAAAGTTTTAGAGGGAGAAATGGAGAAAGAGAGAGATACACCACACACACACACAGAGATAGAGAGAGAGAGAGAGAGAGAGAGAAAGACAGAGAGAGAGAGAGAGAGAGAGAGAGAGAGAGAGAGAGAGAGAGAGAGAGAGAGAGAGAGAGAGAGAGAGAGAGAGAGAGAGAGAGAGTGAGAGAAGAACTTGTTTTAAAGAAAATGAAAAAAAAACATATATAGGAATTTAAAGATTTTATTTGAAGGGGTTCGAGAAAACTACATTCAAAACGAGTCAGAGACAAACGGGGCTGAATAAATTTGTGATATCCGTTTAGAGATATGTAAAACGGAATAGCTAGTATCTTATCTTATCTTATCAATACAGACGCTCCTTCTATGCAGAAGATAGTTGCGTCCACAGACCATGACAGATGATCTGTTGGCAAGTGATGCAGCATTCACATGCCACGGCTTTGTGGGTTCCACGCATTACCCAGCCTTAGGTACCCATTCGGAGCGGGGTGACTCAGGGACGCAGGGACGCCCTAGGCCCCGGGAACAAACCCTTGCCTTCACACGGATTCGAACCCGTGACCATCGGTACGACAGTCCAGTGCGCTGCCACTCGACCACCGCGTAAACTAGGTAATAGTGAGTAAAGATCATTAAAATAATTAATGAGTTTACTGATTAAAAAAAATAGAGAAAAAAAACTACAACTAATCGTTATGTATAGTTTAAAATTGTAAATATTATTTATAAACTTTAAATAACTATACTTTTTTTCTGCATTCACAGTAATGTCAAAACATCCATTTTTAAAAACTTAGCCTTACCCTTGATAATACAAATGATGTGAATGCGGAAATGATATGCACCAACCATTTCGCTCATTTCTCTTAAAAATTTTTCTCTTACGAGAGCTAATCCCATTGTCTTAGCTCGTTAAGTGAATAGTGGTCCAAATGTTTAACTGTCCGACAAACTTAAAAAAAAATCCCTGACCACAGTCATGATTATGACAAGGTTACACTAAACAGCTGACAAAGATTACGTAACGCAACTATTTTGAGGACTCGTAAACTGTTGATGTCCCAGATCAGTGGGCGGTCACTTTAGAATGTAAGGAGCGGCTTCAAGCTGGATGGATCTTAGTTTCACTTTATAATAGATGTATCGGTCTACAACTCAAATACTCACCCAGATCCATGCTTCTTAAACACGAATATACACACGCTTATTCAAAAACTCGAACATGCACAGTCATGCTCTGTATTTTACAACAAACAACAACAACAACAAACATCACCCGCAACCACATCTATAGGCGCAACCACACCTATAGGCGCAACCACACCTATAGGCGCAACCACACCTATAGGCGCAACCACACCTATAGGCGCAACCACACCTATAGGCGCAACCACACCTATAGGCGCAACCACACCTATAGGCGCAACCACACCTATAGGCGCAACCACACCTATAGGCGCAACCACATCTATAGGCGCAACCACACCTATAGGCGCAACCACACCTATAGGCGCAACCACACCTATAGGCGCAACCACACCTATAGGCGCAACCACACCTATAGGCGCAACCACACCTATAGGCGCAACCACATCTATAGGCGCAACCACACCTATAGGCGCAACCACACCTATAGGCTCAACCACACCTATAGGCGCAACCACACCTATAGGCGCAACCACATCTATACACTAAACCATACAGGCGGACATATTAAGAAGAACATATTTATAAATAAACCATTTGCATACACCCATATATACACACATTCGCGCACACATACACGCGTTGTCAAAGGAATGACGTTATGGAGAGACGGAAATAAAAGAGAAAGAGTCTTATCTTATCTTATCTTATCTTATCTTATCTTATCTTATCTTATCGTATCTGTTATAGACGCTTCTTCTATGCAGAAGATTATTGCTTCATACGCTTATTGCAATAGTTTAAGTATAGTTTTGCAGCTTTATTCGAGTTTTGAAGGTTGACAGAATGTTGGTTTTCCTGGTTTTATCAGCCAACCCGTACCAGAAAGGAAGAACAAGAATTCGTGTGTTTGTTCTTGCGTACGGAATAAAAAAGTCCCCCCCCCCTATTACTATCTGAGGGTTGTATTAGATTATCTTTGTGTTGTATTTCCAAGTCCACTCTCAACACACACGTAGAGGTCTGAATGAAGAAATTTTTTTCCTCAAACATGCAGCATCCACACGGCGATGGTAAAGATGATGATAAAATCGTCCCGTATAAGATGTTTGGCAGTGTGTGATCACATGACCCATCAAACGCGTATCAAGTGTGATATTGATCTCTTTTTGTATGTGTGCTCATCTCAATGTCGCAACTACTAGAAGCAGCCCCGGGAGAGATCTGGGAGGGATGTACCCCCCCCTCCTAACCCCTCTCGGCGTGCCTGTTAAATTCTTGTAGGGATCCAACGATTTGATTCATGTCTAAGTTTGTCATTGCGTAAAATATGAAATTCCTGTAATTTCAAGTGAGCGTTTTCAAGTACAACAGAGGTTCTTATACTGTCACACCACACAGACACATTTCGTTAGTACAATAAACACATGAGTTAGTTGAGTTTCTCAAAGCTATCAAACTCTTCCTCATTTAGTTCAGTTTGAGAATTTAAAAAAAAACAACAACCCAACACCTTTTACTTTACAAAAGTGAGAGATAAAGAAACTATATTAGCATGACGAAGTTCTGCCTTCGAATTTAAGCAATACTAGCATCTCGTGTTCATTGATCATAAACGCCAAATTGTACATACGTACTACATTTTATTTAGAATTCAGATTCATTGTGCTTAAATTAGTTCATTAGCATAAAATACAGGTTAACACAATGGAGCCTTATGTCAATGGCTTTACTTATTTAATGTGTATAACTCTCTTGTAGGCGTTCTCTCAACACATAACCATGTACACAATAATCCTCTGAAGAACATGTTTGAATAAAACAATCTGATGTTAAAGTAAGTTAATAATTGCATCAGGAATATTTCATAAATTCTAAATCATTATTAAACTTTTTAACGATTCCATGAAATGGAGACTTTTTTGGTCAACTAAAAAAGACAAAAGCAATTTCTATTTATAACTATAATGACTTACTATGCAACACTTTTAAATATAAAATAAATTTATTTAGAAATTTAAAACTATATATATATTTATTATTGAAGGGAGTTGAATGAAATAGGTTAAACCCCACAAATGAACATATGTCTCAAACAAATATTAAAATGAGATACATAAATAAATATTTATGAAATGGAAAAACATTTTATACACTCAATGGAAGGGCCTTTAAAATGAATTAATTCGGAATGTTTTTGAGAAGCCGGATTTAGCGTAAAGTACCAAATCCGGTTACCGGAAATCGCTAAAAAGTTGAAAGAAACCTACGAATGTGATCTAATATTTATATATCATAAAGAATAGGACTAAGATAAAGATCTATATATATAGTTCTCTTCGTGGGACCATGCTAGCCACAACGCAAAGTATGTGCAACCGAGCATGACGAATGACCCTCGCTGGTGTCGACCATAGTCGTTTTTGAGGACTGTATCCTATTAACTCGTGAAGGATTCCGAATTCAAATTCAACGCTTCCGGATCTGTCGTCAACTTTTTCAAAACGCTCGTAAACACGTTTTGTGACTTGCTAGAGAGCTGAAATTTTCACAGTACGTTTGGCTTGTGGGGAGGATAAAGCTGTTAAATTTTCTGATTGATCGAATGTAACGCAATTAAATTAATGCATTTTTAGTTCATCTCTATATGTAGAGGCCAGCTTTTGTTGACATTTTCTTATTTCTCATTTCTTATTGCAACTACTCTTTTGCATATAGATACATTTTTCTAATTAATATGATAGTAGCATGTATATGATCAAAGTTGTGAAACTTTAAATGTTTATTAATATTCATATAAATTTGTATTTATGTTTCGCAGCTTTGTACATGATTGCGAGTTGTGATGAGGGCCCCACGCTTTTATGTGCAGTCGATAGGTTCACGGATTGAAAATTTTTATTTTCTTCTTTTTAGTGCACTTTCTATATGTAAATAAAAGCGTGTCCTTTTAAAAAAAGATTTTTTAAATATTTTATTTTCTACTTTTTAGTAACACAATTTTTAAATCAATTTTTTGACATAATCAAACTCAATTTAATTAGTCAAACTTCGTTGTCTATAACTTAAATGTGATAGTGATAAAAAGATAGATTATTAATTACAAATTTATGTATTTAAAAAATAACAGTTTCCCCAACTGAAAATTGAACCCAGTACCTCCAGGTCGAAAATCCATTAAGCTAACAATTGGGCCAACTAGGCTATACAAATACCAGTTGTTCCTCTTGTATTATCATGTCAATTTAGATTTAGTTTCGAATTACTGAGCTGTTTAACACCTGGAATGTCGTCATCCATGGCTGGTTGTGAACTTCGGTGACATTCACGTGAAAGTCAAGAATAGCACGGATACAGATTATATATTAAGATAAACGTAAAAATGCATTTATTTAATTACGGTACATTCGATCGATCTGAAATTTTGATACAATGTATTGTCATCCAAGATCTATCTGTGGTAAAATTTTGAGATCTCTAGACCTAGGACCATCAGAAGTGGTTTAATTTTACGTTACAAGATTTGACGGATACAACATACAAACAGTGTGAGTTAAATAAAGCTTGTAATAAAAAGGACACTTTCCGTGGTGAAAAAATATTTTTCTGCTAAGTGTATCAGCGCACATGTGGAAAGGAGACTCATCACTTTTGTGTTAGTTGATCAAATTTTATATCTCACATTAAATGCCTCAATCGATCACAATAAATATCAATAAAACTTAGAGTTCTGAGTCCCCCTGTGTGACAACTTAGTTTGTGATTAAAATATTATTTTCTGCTATTTCATGCGAGATTCTACATTTCTCACTGCAGCTGGGCCTCATCTTTTTAAAAAAGTTTTTTTTTGGGTTCATTTTATATAGCTGACTTCATAAAAGTTAGGGGTGTACCGAATTTCGCCTGCAAATCTCTCGAAAATAAAAATGAGTTGGCAGTCCCCCCCCAAACCGACGTTCACTCGCATTGTTTTGATTTCTTCGTGCTGTAGTTTGTGTCCGTTCTTCCTCCACTTTTTACTTTTTTGCACTCTCCATGAGCAAGTCTGCGGCGTATGCTACGCCGCGGGTCGTCTAGTTTTAAATAAATTACAAAACATACAGACAAATTGTGTAATAAAAACAATAAATTTTACAGTGCATGTAATATATATAATATATATATGTATATAAATATATATAATTTCGTCCATCTAATTGAAACGTTAAGCGTGTTCATAACACACATAGAGACACACAAAGACAAACATGAAAACCAAATTGCAAAACGGGGTTTTCCGATTTTACAAGGTGTAAATTGTTGTGATTTGTAACAATTTCAATTTTTTGCACGATTACAATTTACAATACTTCCCTCTATACTGCATATACGAGACAGTAAAAATACTCTAAAATACGTATCATGCTAAAATTCCTCATAACCGAAAGAAATAAGCGAGATTCGTGACTGAGACAGTCATGAGTCGCTTTAGACAAGGCAAGAATCGCTTCACAAAGGTAGTGTATAATCTTAACGATAAATTTAAGGTCCATTATCGTGCTGTTACACAGTATGGTATTTTTCAACTCAATTATTGAATTAATTAAGTTTGTATTTTTATCACTATGGTTAAAGTATGAGTTAACATTTTAATAAGCAGAAGATTTTCTTAGATCATTTAATGACGTTTTTCCCCCTCATTAAATAATTTTCTTTTTATTCTCAAAAAATAAAATATAAGTTTTATAAAAAAGATACGGACTTTTTCCCTTAATTACGGTACTATCTTATTAAAAGGAACGAAAAATCAGCTTTGAACATTTCCTTACATTGAAAGATCTCTAATTGCATTCAGATGTCAGATGTTCTTAAACCGAAGGATTTAGTGGTACCCCGAAAGTACGGGGCTCGGCGGATGAGTAGGGTCGTGGGGCACGGACCTGACCGTGACTCGGCGACCTGAAACCAACAACTCCCGGCAGGCAATGCAAAAGACCGATATGTTAGGTGTTTGGTGCTAGTCACATGTGATTACAGTCGCTGTACGGATCTTAGACAAAGCATCTTAAATGCAATGTCGATGATGAAAACCAAAGTACCCGTTGAGGTTTTGGGTAAATCCGAAGCGACCGTTTCGTCCCCTTAAATTTACTAGCAACGCCATCGAGCGGTGACCGTTTAGGGCCAGGAGCGCCAGTACGGATTAGCAAAAGGTACCGCGAAGAACGCATTGGACGCCAGCTCTGAGGAAACCTTCCAGTGGGGGTTGCACCCTAGGTAGGTCATTGATGATCCCCCGCAAAGCGGCGATCCCTAACCATTGAGACTCGTTTGCTTTGCCGGGGTGGCGCCGAAGTGGTAGCGAGTCATAGTAAAGAAATTCCACCCCTCCTTGTGAGGTTAACTTAGTGGGAGGCATCTTCGACTTTCTGTCCTGAATGCCCAGGTGGCCGCTTCAGAAGCGACCGCTCCGGGGGGGGGGTTCCCAGCTGTCACGTCCTTTTCTGGGGGAGGGGCCAGATAGCTGGGAGGGTCTTCCGGGAAGACCCATGAAGAGCATTAGGCTCGGGGCTTCTTATTTTCTTCCACATGTAGGATCATTAGTGGTACCCCAATTTTGTGCACTTTAAGTACATTTTAATTAGTCTTAGACATTACCTTACTGGAAAGTAACACGTTGAAACATCAACAAAAGTTCTTTTATAGACTTTAAATTGATCAAAATGTTCTGGCATTTATCATTTTGGATTCACATTTATCCTTTATGTTCATGGAGGAACATAAGAACACTCTCAAAGCTATCGGTCTCTCAGTCTGGCCATCAATCCATCTCCATGGCGCTACAGCCCATGCAGGGCTTTGATCTGCCTCACCATTTCCTTCCACTCAGACCTCACCAACGCCTTTCTTCTACAAGATTGGATGCCCACTTGCTGTAGATCTTTCTCAACATCATCTATTCATCCCTGCCTAGGTCTTCCATTGAGCCGTTTTCCCCTGGTGTTTTAGTGGTGCACCCTCTTCGCCCCTCTGTCATTTTTTCTAAGTGTCATGTCTCAAGGTAGCATATTTAGTAAATTTAGTTATCCCCTGCACCTTCCTGTTCCCTCACCGTCGATTATCTTGTGGGTTGCTCTAAAGAGACTGGCTTTTCCTATTGTCCTATTGATATTTTATTTTTTTGTTATTGTTTTCTCTTAAAATGTGTGTACGATCAACCTCAATGCTCTTTTCAGGATTCGTTTCTCCGCCGTTTCTTGTAGCACATCTCCCATCGTTTGAACTTAACAAGCTTGTTATTTTTCCATTTAATTTCCATAAAATGTCCAAAGCATCTGTTACTTTTGATGAAGATATGTTGTCTGTTGCAGTTCTCGGCGGATTTAAACCCATAAAAATGAAATAATAAATATGTTTTTACGTCAGAGTTAAAAATAGTTTGAATTTTCAAGAACGTATCCGTATATTTTATGGTTTGATATTTGTAGACATGCGTTGAAGGTTAAGAAGTGATTATCACAAATGGCATATGGAACACGTAGCCTACAATTGGAACTATATGATAATTAATACCGTATCCAGTAGTTATCAAGTAGAGCGAAACGACTGAAATGGAATGGAATATTTTGCATTTTAAGATCTATTGAAGTTATCTCCCATGTGGTCTAGTGGTTAGGATTCCTGGCTTTCACCCAGGCGGCCCGGGTTCGATTCCCGGCATGGGAATATTTTTTCTCCAATTTTTCTAGCCTTGAACACGAAGAGTTTGGTGGGTATTTTAGCCACTGATATCCATGCAAAAATCGTATTTTTTCCTAATTGAAGTAATGATTGAATTAATTTTTTAGTCATTAAGAAAGACTTGATACAAAGTGTTTTTGCAGACAAAAAACAAAAGTCTAATTAATTCCTTTATGTCTAATTACTACTTTACTCTTAGTTTTTCTATCCTCTAGTGTGTCGAGGATTAATGATATAACTAATGGTGTTATTCTAGTCAGTTTTGAATGTTCTCCAGTAATGAATCTGGCAGCTCTTTTTTTAAATTAATGTTTTCTTTGTTTTCTTAGCTCTCTTATCAACATTTAAAACTCTATTAAGAATGCAGGACTAGACACTAACCATAGATAATCGTAGGACGCAAGAATCTTCTGTATAGAAAGAGCTTCTGTAACAGATAATGATAAGATACGACAATTTTTGTTTGTTTTTTGACTATATTAATATTTATCCTGTCACATTGCATGTAAATGTAAGTTATGATATATAAATGAGCCCAGAGGTCTGCGTTTGAGAGCAGCTGATCTTAGTAAAGCCCAAAATCAAAGGCAAATCAGAAATGATGGCAATAGAAAAAAAGCAGAGGAAAAAAAAAGATCTTTTGAAAAAAACGAGGGGGCGGAAATAGTCGAGGGCAGATCAAACAAGACGGTGAATTTGGTCAGATGAGTCTCTCGTGGACAGTCGTGTTGACAGAGGAAACCCGACATTAAAAACCTTTCAGAGATCTCCCTGGTCGGAGGGGAGATGAAGGGGTCAGTTGAAGTGGTCAATAGGAGGTCAATATGAGGTCACTAGCGACTGATTGTCTCAGACTCAGACCAGACGTTTCGTCCAGTCCGTATGACTCTGCATTTCGGCCTTCATTTTTCTGAGATAACTGAGTTAACATTATAAGTTGTTTTAAAAAAAACAACTTTCGATTTAAAATGAAAATATTTCTCCTTATGGTAGGCATACTTCCCCTCACAATAGATTGTGTAAAACTAACCTGATTTGTATAAACATAAGGACACTCTTTTAAAAGAGTCATAGTTCAAGATTACAGGAACTGAATTCAGTATTTCGGCGAGCACTATCGAGTATATAAACCTACGTATACCGGTAAATTAGAAGCAAGTTATTTTTGGGAATCCAAAGACTTACATTACATGGATTTTTCATGATAAGTGATTAGTGCATCATTGTGACTTTGTCGTGGAATGGTGGAACTTTTGGATGTATCAATATTCATCAATTTATTGATAAACCTAAGCACAATCAAGGACACATAATTGATTGGGTGCTGCAAAGACCCGACGATTGCCTTGTCAAATCCGCAACCGTAACAGAAGAACTGTCCTCGGATCACTTTTGTGGTATATGTGAATTTAGGGTGATAGCCCCCCCTCCCACAAATTTCCGGGACCTTCGCAATCTGCGTGGCCTTCCGGCAAAATCTATGTGTGGCCGTGTCCCCTGACCTCTGCCCCAATTTGGATAAGCTGGATAGTGCACTACGCTCTGTGCTGGACAGAAATGCCCATATCACCCGTCACAATGTCAAGTCAACACGCTCAGCTCCGTGGTATTCAACAATAAGGGATGAACTTCGACGCGCCAAAAGAGATCGACGTATAGCAGAAAAGACTTGATTGAAGTCGAGACTTGTCGTCCATAAGCAAATTTATTTCGCTGCCAACGACGTATTACTAATATTGTACATTTAGCAAAAACCTTGTATTTAGTAATACAATATTTACAAGTAGAACTAGTAGGCAGCTATTTAATTTATGAAATAACCTCAGAGCGAGTGGTAAAGCTCTGTATATCTCTTGCATCAACAACCAGATATATTTTGTAACTTTTATATCAACAAAATGTCTAAAAATCTAGATGAGCTTGACAGAACAGTGTTACCACCACATAATTTATCCCATTCTTTTGCTGTGAGGTCAAGCTTTGACATGTTCCAGCCTGTTACGGAAAATAAGGTAAAAAGTATTATTCTAAAATTGAACCCAACGTCCTGTACTCTTGATCACATTCCCACCCTGTATTGGTTGATTCATTAGATCATTTACTGCCAATAACTCATATAGTTAATGAGAGTTTAACATCTGGTACCTTTCCCTCTCTATGTAAATATGCTGTTATAAAACCATTGCTAAAAAAACAAAGGTTAGACCAAAACAATTTAAACAACAAAAGACCTGTGTCTAATATTTCATTTTTATCGAAGGTCATTGAAAACTAGTCTTAAAACAACTTTTTGCTTATCTTAACGACCACACTCTTCTAAGTCCCAATCAGTCGGCCTACAGACCTTCTCACAGCACAGAGACCACCTTGTTGAAGGTAACAAATGGCCTCCTACTCGCACTGGACAGTGGGACAATCTCTTGATTGGTTCTCTTAGATCTTAGTGCAGCCTTTGACACCGTCGACCATCAAACATTGCTAAAAACCCTGCAAAATTATTTTGGAATTTCTGGTTCAGTTCTGGCTTGGTTTCAATCATACTTATCTAACAGATCACAGGTGGTTACAGTAGATGGCTGTATCTCTCACAGAGCTGATTGGTTTATGGTGTGCGTAAAGGCTCCGTTTTGGGTCAGGTATTTTTTTTTAACTTTATACAAGGCCACTAATTCTACTGCTTGAACAGCATTCAGTTAAGAGCCAATCATTTGCAGATGATTCTCAGCTATACACTCATATTGATCCCTCTAATATTGACTCCACTGTCCCATTGATGCAAGAGTGCATGGATGACGATCAGCAAACTCAAGCTGAATGATGACAAAACTGAAGTACTTCTGCTTTGCAACAGTATATCCCGCAGTACTTTGTCTCTTCCGAATTGTATTCAGGTAGCCAGTTCGGATATATTGTTCACAACATCGACTAGGAATCTTGGCTACATTATTTCTTACAACATGTAAACCAACAACTTCATCAATCACATCTGTCGCTCTGCCCAAACCACCATCCGTCAGATCAGCTCAATCCGCCAATACTTAACAATAAGTGCAACAAAAACTCTAGTCTGTGCTCTTGTTCTAGCTTGCATTGATTATTGCAATTCTCTTCTGTCAGGTGCGCCAAAAATGCATTGAAAAACTACAGAAAGTTCAAAATTCAGATGCAAGACTAGTTCTTAAGGCAAAAAAAAATGACCATGTTACTCCGCTACTTTACTCACTTCATTGACTACCAATTCAACCCCGAATTGATTAAAAACTGGTCGTTCTCTGTCACAACTTCTTTTCCGACTCATGCCCTTCCTATCTTACCGAACTTTTGTCGGTCTACTCTCGTATTCGTCAGCTACGCTCATCTGTAGACACACGCATTCTCTCTGTTCCTAAGACACGTACTAAAACATTTGGTGAAAGGTCGTTCTCTTTTTGTCCATCCAAACAATGGAATTCTCTACCATTACACATTCGTAGTATTCAAACAGCAAAGTCCTTCAAGACTGCACTTAAGACACATCTTTTCAAATTTTATTTGTCAAATTAATGAAACAATTCTTTTAATGATTTATGCAGCTTTTTGTGTTATGTTCTGTAATTAATGTGGTTGTTATAGTATGAATGCTTTTTTATTACTTAAGAGCAACAAAGCCCGTCCGAGGATATTCCGCCACCGTTCGGTGGCATGTTGTAAATCACCCCCAACAGCCGTAGTGACCGGCATTACATGTGCATCACGTCAAAAATACTATTCATTATAGTTAAAATACATAACTCGTAAAAAACAGAGCTTTTTACTATAAATCCCAACGCGCATGACTCAAAATAAAGTCTTGGAAGAAATACTGCACCAAAAATAACTCGTTTTGAACGTCCACGTTAACGTGTTCAATATGATTGGCTGTAGGAGTCATATGTGTTTGAGAGACAAATCGCTATCGATGCCCGGACAGAAAATTACCTTCTATTACATACGAGCAACAAAGCCCGTCCAAGGACGTTCCGCCACCGTTCGGTGGCATGTTGTAACTCCCCTTCAACAGCCGTCTCGACCGGCATACATGTGCATCACGTCAAAAATACTATTCATTATAGTTAAAATAAATAACTCGTAAAAACAGAGCTTTTGACTATAAATCCAAACGCGCATAACTCAAAATAAAGTCTTGGAAGAAATACAGCACTAATAAATATAAGTAAAAAAAAATGTTTAAAAACCACGTTTTTATAAGCGGACTAAAAAGAAGAAAATAATTTAAAAGTTATAAAAGTACTAATTTAATATGACTGAAAACTTGGGGCGGGCGCTTATGAGGTTTAACATATGCAGTTCATTCATTCTCTCACTTATAAATCTCTCTTTTGCCTTCTAATTTATAAATCTTTAATTTATATACCAAACACCCGCCCCACGTTTTAGTCATATGAAATTAGTACTTGAACTTATAAGTTTTAAATTATTTTTACTTCTATTTATTTTATTCTTTTTAGTCAAAGTGTATGCTATGGTGAGTTTTGAAGTATTGATTATGTTCAAATATAATACGCATTGCCCGACAAACATTTACAGACTGGAAATGACTGATCTCCCCTTGATGTTAAACATGGTTGATGGGGTCGGGGTTGGTGTGAACTCGGCACGTGAATGTAATGTAAACAAGAGCAGACGGATAATACATATGCTTATATATAGATAAACTAAAAAGTTCAATAATTTAATAACGGTACATTCGATCGATCTGAAATTTTGATACAATGCATTGTCATCCAAGATCTATCTGTGGTAAAATTGTGAGATCTCTAGGACCATCATAAATGGTTTAATTTTACGTTGGCAGGTTTGAAAAATTGTGGACAAACAGTAACGAAAGCGAGATAATAATAAAAGCGTGTAAAAACGTGGTAATAATAAAAATAACTCGTTTTGAACGTCCACGTAAACGTGTTCAATATGATTGGCTGTAGGAGTCATGAGTGTTTGAGATGACCTGACAGAACGGACAGAAACTTTCCTTTTATTATATAGGAAATGATATATATTTCAGTACTTTCATTTCAAGCGGTGTGAGCCCAGTTCCTTACAGGGATACAGCGCTATATAAATTATACATTTATTATTATTATTAATAAGTCATTAAGAGATGAAATATGGTAATAACTGATGGGATTTAAAACAGTGGACAGCGAGAAGTAGGACTATAAAAAAAGTAAAATAATTTCCTTCGTTTGATGTCTCTGTTTAAAGCTTATTATTTTCATACTTAGCTGATGTAAAGAGAGTAAAGGGGTATGTTAATGAATCAAATTTCTGAAAAGTTAACCACGTCTGATATAGAATTTGGTCAAATTATGTAAAACAACATTTCATGCAATATCTGTTTTACAAAATTTTCAATAAAATGTCTACAGCCTTTGGCATGCTTTGACTAAGCTGTGCCGCCAGGCCCAGTTTTCTACTGAGTTCTTCTCTGTGATCAAACGATTAATCCCAGTAGTTACACGAGACACATACTATTATCTTACATTATAACAATTGCAGTGACAAAATATTTTCACATCAAATGCACTAACAATACCTTTTCTCATCGATAGCTATAATATTCTGTAGAGAAGTGGCGTGTGTAATGTATGTATAGTGTACAAAAATAAAACGACTTAAATCGGAGTTGTGTAATTAAGTTAAATACTCGTTTTTAAAACAAATATAATGTGGTTTTAAAGACATGTGTTATTTGAGAGTGTGGTTGTGTAGTGCCGCTCTTAAGTGGTACATTTTATGATAGTGTTACGGTTGCTTGGTGGTGAAGATTTTGGTCTGTGCAGTTAATCGATTATCTTTCACAAAGTACCGACGGAGCATCGATAAAGAATTGAAATACAATTGGCCGAGGCGGAGGCTGGAGTTAAATGAGACATGACCAGTTTTGCTGGACCATTAGACTCATGGACTATTTTATTTACACCGGTACAGAATAACGCAGCGATGGATCTATAAGAAGGCAGGCAACACTCCGATAAATTAATAAAAATTATATTTCTCTTTCGAAAATTAAATGTATTTTTCTGAAGAAAAATTATTCAACTAACGTAATACCCTGTGGGTGATAACTCCGTTTTTCCAAGACCCGTAACTCTACATGCCTTAAAGTTACAGAGAGATTCAAATTTCCTGACAAGGGGAACATTTTTTCATGGTTGGTGTCAACACTTCATTGTATAAAGTCCATGGCTAAATCTAAGGATTCATTGTGTTAGAAAGGAGATGGGGGAGGGACGAGATAGTTAAGCTTTTGTGAGTTTAAAAAAAAAGGGGGGGGGGTTATATCCAAAAAGGTTACGATTTTTTTTATACTTTACAGTACTATGATAAAATATGTCCATGGGGTATTCAATCCTTCCTTTTCATGTTGATATTATTATTACAACATAAAATATTGAATTTTAGGATTCTGTCATAATTATTGAGATGCTTTCTTTATTTCTTAAATACTAATTCGAGTAAAGGTACATCTAGACTGCCATAAAACAAATCAAGAGAACAGAGCCCAACCGAAATTGATTTTTTTACGGGGCAAAACGAATTAGTAAGTAAGAAGTAAAATTCTTTTAAGACCGAAACTGCAATATATATATAATTCAGTTGCAGTTTTATCCATTATATCCATTTTAGTTTTTTTTGCAGCTGTACTTTGATCATTTCATATATATGTTTATTATTTCGTTAATAGGCAAAAAAATCATTATGACTTTCAAATCCCTGTTAAAAATCAAAATCGAAATATTTTAATTTCTTTAAATTAAAGCACTTTCAGCTTCCAAAACTGTAGGATTAAAATTTCTTCTTGCCTACGTTTTTATACTCTTTAAATATAAAAATTATTATTTAAATGATTATCAAAATTACGTTTACAGAAATCAATACCAAATGCATATATCAAATTAAAATTAGCGAATATTGCTTCTACAGACGATAGCTAGTACTGTTTGCAAAATAAAAAAAAATTATTAAGTCTTAAATAAAATAAGGTCTCTAGTCTCTAGTAGAAAATCTATTCTTCCTGTTTTTTAATTTTTTTTAAACGACTCATTCCTTAATTTTCTCCTTAGAGCCGAGGACTGGGTTACCAGCTCCTTAAATACTGAAAATTTGCAGCCGGCCTGGTCCAATGTTGCGAGAGTGCATTCCCATGTCGTCAAGTAATCTGTCAACCCGAGTGAGCCACTCTGTGATTAACCCAAAGATTGCAAAATCTCCCGTTTGGGCTGATCTTTTTATTTATTTAAGAAAAAAAAAGTTTAAGTCGAAAAAATGCATGGGTAAATATCCCCTAATGCTGAACCTTGTGTTTGAAAGAAGTTTTGTGTGAGTGTCAGGCAGTAGCAACCTCTACTGAAAACTGCATTTTGCCATTTTTATGTCTAAACAATGGCCAAGTTGGCATTTGCGACACACACACAATCACACACACACACACACAAAATAATCTAATGTCTTTTACATAAGGGGCCGTCCATAAATGACGTCACGCGATTTTGGTCGATTTTCGACCCCCTTCCCCCCTCGTCACGCGTCGTCACAAAAAGTTAGACCCCCCCTCTAAATATACGTCACAAAGCTTTGACCCCCAACCCAAAAAAAAACCAAAAAACAAAAAACAAAAAAACACAAACAAACAAACTTATTTTCTATTTGAAAATAAGTATGTTTCAAATCACTTTTATTGTCATTTAAGCATTTATTATTTATTTAGTGAAGGTCTACATTGTAATATCTTAATCCGCGTTAAGCGTTTTTTAAATACGTTTAACCGGCCTTCAGAAAACGAACTGTGTTAACATCCTTAGATTATATTTTATTTTAATGCATACAAATTAAACATTGACTATTAATCATCACGGTTAACGTCTTTGTTTAGAAAAAAAAGTTATATAAAAATAATATTTTTAAAATGTATTTTTTAAAAATCCCTCAATTGACTGACTGGGCATCCCGTAAGAAAGAGGTCGGCGAACAGGGGTAAATTACCTCATCTGGGGTCAAAAGGGAATTCTTGGGAGTAATGCAGACTCATTTGGGACATATAATATCCACTACAATCCACTAGATATATTAAAATACGTCATGTATACCGTAATTTGTACGTGTACGCTTCGAGCATATGCCCACTATTGTAACGGTTCCTTCCAGAAAAGGCATTTTTAAAAATTTGACAACTATGTAGATTTCTTAACTACGTACTATACGAAAACACCTAAATCCAACCCTACTTTCATTTATATTGACACGAGTGACAATAATCTTAATCCACGATGACTTGGTGTATCAAGTATCCTTTCTGTGATATTTAAAATTAATGTCTTAAAAACTGAGCTAAGAAGAAAAGTTGTTTTGTGCTCCTCTCGAATTGCGATGTCAAGAATTTGATGCATTCAATAAAGTTAATGAATACTTGACTAATTTTAAATGGTCCATTTATCATTATATGTATAATGGCGTTTGACCAAAAACCAATCGAACAATTATATCAAACTTAAAACGTTTATAATTCTATCAAATAGATCCCCCCCCCCTTTTAAAAAAAAAGAAAAGGATATTCCGTGTCGTTTTGACTTAAAATATCTACACATAATCCTATTCAGATCCTTTTTAGACACTTGTCATGCTTGTAAAACTCACCAGTTGCATTTTCAGTAACGACGCTCCCCCAAATCCCCGAGTCATGTGAGCAGGACCTAGAGTCTGGGGGTTTGTGGGGGTAACGCACGCATAAACTTGTATATTTTTGGGTAACGGGCAAAAAAAGTTCGCCGACTCCTGCCGTGAGAGAACCAAACGGAGCTGCGGTTACATCACAAATGCTTTGATGTCAACATCAAACGACGCAGTGTAACAATTTCATACGTTATCTTGTGGGTTCTCAAACTTAATGATTATAACTAGATTTAATTTTCGTGTCTTGATAGCTTACGCCAACCAGCGTCTCATGCCCTACCGACCGGCATATTGAAAAGCACTGATTTTAAAAAAAGTCATTAAATAAATTGCAAGCGACCAAATATTTCATTTGAAAATTTATTTAAAGTTACCCTTTTGATGGGACGTCACATTTCTTCAACCCCCTCCCTCCCCCTCGTCAAGCATCCTCACAAAAGTGTGACCCCCCTCCCCCCTAGGTGCGTGACGTCATTTATGGACGGCCGCTAACATGAAAATTAGGTTTAAAAAAGTTATTAAAAATCACCTTTCTAATATTAAAAAGAACGCTGATATATAACAAATAAAAAATTATTTGTATAAACACTTCTTTTATTGGTAAGATCTCCTTCCAAAAAAACAATAATCCAAAGGTGCGACGGAGTACAGTATCCCATAATGATTCTGCATCACAAGGGGATTCCGTATTGGGTAAAAAGCCATTTCCCGATGGCGTCCCATTCACATCAGTACAGCATTAAACGACTGCACTTATCTATGCTTAAATCCGAATTCAAAAATTTATTCTAATCCCAGTAGGATCATATTTACTATGGGATCGCATTGACCCGACAAGATCTCATTCTCTCGCGGGATATCATTCCTTGTAGAGTCCAATTTCTTAATTTATTGAATATATTACAAAATGATGTCCAAATACAGAGATCCAGTTTTGTTTTGCATCACGTTTTTCCTGTTAGATCTTGTTCCAGGTGGGGTTATGAAGATATCAACGCTAAATGGCTACAGAAATCATCATCACATAAGTAACGTTTAGTTTTATTCTACAACGTCAAGTTAACAGAGGAAAAAATAGCTTGGTATTTTATAGATGTTTTCTAAACTAAATTCAAATCTTTACGACAAGAAAACTCATTCGAGATATAACCATAATTTAGTTATAGATGAAACTCGAAGATTGTAAAATAATATAGAAACTTCATTAAACATGAAAAGGGTACTTCTTTGACATTGAGATAATGCAAAGTTGGGAAAATAAAACTATGGAACTAAATCAACATTTCAAAGCCAGTCCTGGGGCTTCCATTGAATTAGAAAACTTTCGTAGGAAAATCGAACATTCTTGAAACGAATCTAGAATGAACCGGTAAATTTCAAGAAGACGACTAATTAAAAACTGATATTCTGGCAATACATATAGAACATAAATAGAGAGAGATAATTTACAATTATTAAATTTAGGTAAACTCTACATTTTATATTTTACCTTTGATTGGGGAAATAGGAACATTTTATAAATAAATTATTACTACTAGACGCCCCGCGGCGTAGCATACGCCGCAGACTTGCTCATGGAGAGTGCAAAGAAAGTGGAGAAATAACGGACACAAACTACAGCACGAAGAAATCAAAACAACGCGAGTGAACGTCGGTTGGGGGGGGGGACTGCCAACTCATTGTTGGTTTCGAGACGTTTGCAGGCGAAATTCGGTACACCCCTAACTTCTATGAAGTCAGCTATAAAACGATAATCGGTTTAAAATCAGAGTTACATAATCGATAATCGGTTTAAAAAAACAACAAAAAACAACAACACGCAATTAACAACCCTAAACATGACTAACCCTCGCTAGGGTCGGCGAATCACAGTTTATGTTTAAGGGATGGTAGTATTAAAAGGGGAGGCGGGTAACAACAACCTCAGTGTGCTTGTCTCCATGTTGGGAGGCGGGTAACAACAACCTCAGTGTGCTTGTCTCCATGTTGGGAGGCGGGTAACAACAACCTCAGTGTGCTTGTCTCCATGTTTACTTGCTTATTTTTTACTTACTTTGTGATGCTTTTTGTGTCTGTACTCTCACCCCCACATCCGTTCTTTGCACTGTCTATTATGAGCAAGTCTGCGGCGTATGCTACGCCGCGGGTCTCTCCAGAATTCCTTCTTTTCATTTCACTCACAGTCGTTTGGCCAAACCCATCCCATTTTGACAACTGTGTCTTTCAGGAAGTCTTCACCCGTCATTATATCATTATCGGCGTATGCTACACCGCGGGTTCAGCTAGTGTTGGCAATAAAGGGGTAAAATAAAACAAACCCGTAAAAACAAAGTTTTTGACTATAAATCCCTTATATATGAGACATAACTAACAGTATTGATTATTTTCAAACACGACATACATTTACAGACTGAATCTGTCTTAACTCAACTTTGCTTCATAACCCTAGGGGGGGGAGGGGTGGGGGGGAGGGGGAGAGGGGAAAAGTCTAGTCACCGATTCGCTTGACCGAGCTCAGCGTGACACGTAAAATGTAAACAAAAGCACCCCGGTACTTCGATGGGTCGCCTCAACGCGTTAACTCAAACTCTCACGTGGAAACAAAACAATAACAAACAGTGAATTTGACTGACATACGTTATATAAGGATAAACTAAAAATGCATTAATTTAATTACGGTACGTTCGATCGACATTGTTAGGTCAGACGGGTCCGTGTGCCAAATTTCAGCTCGATCGGATCACGGGAAGTGGGTCATTTTTGACTTTTGTTTTTCCGCCCGCCCATGAGATGATGAGACGGCCGCGAAGTTAATATAGGGGATTTAAAAACGGGCAAATACAGACATTTTATAATAATTTTAACATTTAAAAAAAAACACTGTTTTCGCTTGGGCTTGAACCCAGGGACCATCGACGTATCTCACATTACTGTGAAGGGACAATTGCATTTGGTGAACGCATAGTGCAGTGTTGCCTCACCCACTCCCACACCCTGTTTTAAATCCCTTATATTAACTTCGCGGCCGTCTCTCTCTCTTCTGTCCTTGGGTCTCGGCGGCGGGCGGAAAACAGAAGTAAAAAATGACCCACTTCTCCATGATCCGATCGAACTGAAATTTGGCACCACGGACCGTCTGACCTATCAATGCATCGTATCAAAATTTCAGATCGAGTCGAACGTACCGGTATTTAATTATTTGAATTTTGTTTATCCTTAATATGAGGTATGTTAATTTAATTTCACGATTTGTTATTGGTTTTTTGCCACGTGAATGTTTGAGCATTGGAGGCGACCCAACGAAACGTCGGCTGCGCTTTTGTTTACTTTTCGTGTCACTCTGAGCTCGGTCAAGCGATTCTGGTGACCTGACTTTTCCCATTTCTCCACCCTTCCCCCCCCCCATAGGTGTTATGATGCAAATGTTTGGAGTTAAGAAGATTCCAGTCGTAAATGTTTGAACTATAATCAATACTGTTAGTTCTGTCTCAGATATAAGGGATTCTATAGTCAAATAACTTTGTTTTTACGGGTTTGTTTTATTTTCATTTCTCCCACCACGCTTGCCAACCGTGTTTAGTTGAACCGAGGAGGGTCATTACGTCATGATAGGTTGCACTACTTGCAGCTGCTTGCATCGCATGGTCCCATGAAGAGAATTATATATATAGATAGATTACACAAATAGGAGAAACTTGTAACAACTAAATCTTCTAAGTAAAAAATCATTTATAAATATTCTAACGTAGCGCAATAGCTTCGACTTATGGTAAACAATTGTTCATTTAAGTATAAATAAGGGTCAGCAGGGATTGGGGTAGGGGTGGATATGGAGCAATTCTATGAAATGACGTTTTATTGATTGATGTCTTGAAAAGGCGGCAATGTGGTTAATGTTTTTGACAAATAATGGAATACATTTTTAAAGAAGCTAAAAAAATCCGTTGAAAAATGACGGCGAGATAACAAGAAATTAAGTTATAGCACTTATTTTAAAAAAAAATCAACACCACTTCCGAATGGCATGAACAGTAAATCTACCTTTTAATCCACTAACCAAAAAATGTGTATAATAAGGGGAATAGCTACCAACATTAACCTAAGACCATATCACGTATAATCCAAAGTGTCTTTTTAATGTTATGTGTGTTTTTGTTAAACTAGCTGATAAAAGGTAAATGCAAGAGGACCCCCACCCCCCCTTTCCCACACAGACTTCAAAGGAACGGACTTTATTCGCCCAGGTCCCTTCAATAATTGAGCATGGATAACAAACTGTATGTGTATAACTTTTTGTTATGTGCAAGAAAAATGGCTTCAGACCCCAAGCCAGATGGAGTAGATAGTATGAGTTCATTTTCATCTAATATTGTGTTAGTACTCAATGTAGTCTAGGTCCATCAATTTATATATCTCATATAATATTGTGTTAGTACTCAATGTAGTCCAGATTCATCCATTTATATATCTCATATAATATTGTGATAGTACTCAATGTAGTCCAGATTCATCCATTTATATATCTCATATAACAAAAACAGCCCAAACAGAGGCATCTTATGTAAATTTACAAACAACCCTATTTTTGATTCTGGATCCTTTTGCATGGATATGTAATCAAGGTTTGGTAAAGATCCATAAAAACATGTGCCAACGTATGCGGAGCAAAAATAAGTCCCCACCATTATTCAACTGCTCTCTTTCTCTCTGTCTCTCTCTCTTTCTCTCACTCTGTGTGTGTGTGTGTGTGTGTGTGTGTGTGTGTGTGTGTGTCTCACCCTTCTTTAATTCCTCGGTCAATTTTTTCCACACATCCATTCTTCCCCAATCTGTTTCTTCCTCCATTTATTCTCAACACTCTTCTTTTTCTATTGCCCTCTAACCTCCCTCCAATCCGTACTCTATATATCTCTGTTCCCTCTCTTTATCTGCCTGTTCCTTCCCTCCCCTCTCACTGTTTGTATCTTCTCTTGGTGCATGTAGCATCTTAAAGAGTCTATAAGTATACTCGCCCATGTTAAAATAATATTGTGAGGTTAGGTATAGGATAAAACAGTGTAAAGAACCAGTGAAGATTGCGGCACTTTATGAAGAAACGACTTCTGCAACTGAAATTGTAAGCCGACACTCTGAGAGACAAGTCATTGTTTTCCTCTATATTTTTATTTATCACGACTATTTTAATTGTTCGTGTTTTTTTTTCCAGAACGCTTTATGTGGATACTCGTTAAACAATTTTTATGTCACATATTTCTCTGTTATGTTACCCCCATCCTCACCATAACTGCTACTTTTTTCTCCTTCAAATTAGTTTAAGGGTAGAACACGATCAGTAAAATATGATCTGTAATAAAGTTAATAAAACTTGATTACCTTTGCCACCTGTGCACCTATATAGTGAGATATTTAGATTTAATGACACCCCTCCTACACATACACACACATACACATACACACAACCAGGCCGAGTGAAGCTATACTGCAACTAAAAATAAAATCCACAGTTAACTAAAGACGCATCGTCCCGATTTGAGATTTAAAAAAAAAGTATTCTGCGACGCGTGGACCGTTCTACCTTACGACATGCTTACCAGTGCTGGATTTACCTATTTGCTAAACAAGCTATAGCTTAGGGCCCCGCCTTCTTGGGGGCCCCCCGGAATTTTTTCATCATATTTTGCACTGGCATAGGATAACTGGACTTTAAAACGGCCCCCATATCTAAAGTGGCTTAAGGCCCTATCAAGTCTAAATCCTGCCCTGATTCTTACACTACTGCAATAAGGACATAATTCAAAACTTAAAACGCATGCACATAATGTCAAGTAGCGTTTAAAATAAATAAATAAATAACTGAAAGGAGATTTTTAAATTTAATGTCTTATTATGCAAATTGAAGTGAAATTCTTATGTTACATCTATTATAATCGAGTGTTTTTTAAAAAAAAGGATTTCCATGGAGATAGTTCGACTGTGGTAAGGTGGATTTCCTTTTTTCACGCCGAGGCTGTTTGATTGTTTAAGGCAGGCGACTTTACTGTTTCAGGGTAACTTGTTTGTTTTTGACTATACTATAGTATGTGAAGAGGTATTAAAACGTGACTTGACACACTCGGTGATAAATTGAAAGTAAATTTTACTACTTACCGCCTCTAGCCACACATTTGTTGTTAACACTTGATTTTTCTCATCCTGTGAGTTAAAAAATCAAGAAAAGTTTAATTAACAAACGACAAATACAGGCTCAAACATGAATTACACATCAAATAAACTTTAAATTAAAAAAACCCCGTAAAAACAAGTTTTTGAATATAAATCCTTTATGTACGAGAAATAACTAAAAGAATGTTCATTATAATACGCAGCGCAAGACCATCCAAAAATACACAATTATAGTTGTGTCGTAAAACATGTTTAATATAATGCGCACCGATCAGGAAGATGTTTATAAAAAGTGTTGTCAATAAAATACGCACCTTATTGCGCGACAGAAAGGTTGTTCAATATAATACGCACCGCGACACTCTATCTCAAAAAATAACATGATACATAGAGAAAAATAAAATAATCTAAAAATTCAATAATTTAATGAAAGTACATGCGATCGATCTGAAATTTTGATACATCGTTTTTATCATCGGTACGAGTCCACCTGCAAAATTTCAGATCGCTAGCTTACGAGGAAGTGGGTTAAAAATCAAGCGAGCAAGCAAGCAGCAAGCAAGGGTTCAAACAGACGCAACGAGTTAATATAAAGGATTTTAAAATGAGAACCATTTCAGTTTTAAAAGTAAAATAAATAGATAAAAAGAAATGAATAACATCGTTCTTTCGAGAGAAATACGCTGGAAGTAATTTCATTATTCGTAGAAACTATAGGGACAGTGAAATAATTTCACGTACAAGACAAACGCTGGATAACTTGTTTTCTGACCACTCTTTGAAAACACTTATCCCTAAACATTTGCAACGCTGTCACTTGCGCATATTTCTGTATTTAAAACCACAAAAGAGCTATTAATATTACCCGATGAGTTATTACAGAGGACTTGGGAACTGGGTCTTAAAGATATTGCTAAAAGTCATTTTGTCGGTGTCTTCTCAAAGAATCAAGAGCAGGTATATAGAGTTTGGAAAACGTTGTATGGCCACAATAAACTCCGCGTCCAAAGAAACTGTCACGTGTCTATTTGACTTGTTCTGCAACAGCTGTGAACAGTTCGGTGCTAGTTCCCTCAACAAGATTCTTATGCTTCCTTAAAATTGAATTCTGCTTCACCCCTGAAAAACGTATTCTTCTATATGCCTCCACTTTAATAAAATTTAAGTATATATCAATAACTGTGCATATTCGTTATAAACAAGATGATTTAATGACTCAGAGATGTAAATATACATATGGAATAATTTTGTCAAATTTGCGAAGTCGAAGAAATTCATGAGCTCTAATTTTAAAATTTTAAAAAAATGTTTACTTTCTAATGTTTAAAAAAAATAATGGAAAGGAACATTAAAAGTATCTGGTTTTGTCCCGTTTCCGACGTAAAAGAACAACACGAAGATACTTGAGAGAAGACAATTTTTTTTTCCAGATGAAGCAGGTTTTCGAAACATGTTAATTTTCAGCACGAATAGCAACGGCATGACAATAAAAAGTAATCGAATACCATTGTAAGGTGTTGGGAAGGGGAGGGGTTTCTTTCTAAAGAAAAATAATAATTGCAAGCTCTGAACATTCAAGACTGTTATCTCTTGTTAAAGCTTCAAACTCATTTCGTAGCATTGTTAGTGCAAAAACTAGCGATTGAATTTTAAGCCTCATATAGACTTTAATTTTCATCTGTTTCATAATTTGACGTTTATAGATTTTGGATTTAGATATTTTATTCACACATGAATATTCGGAGGCTTGTTGTTGCACAGCGTAAGATTTCCTACATATCTCCAATAAGTGCGTCTAGAACATCAAGCTCAGGGGGCGGGATTAAGACTGCACGGAGCCCCTGGCTGCAATTCAAACTGGGGCCCTATCCAGCTAGCGTCCCTTTAAATAAAATGATTGCTAGCAGCTAATATAAGACTGTAACTTGTAACTAGAGAGTCCATTGGTACCTTGTTCATAATGTGTCTGTACTCCGGGATCGGATTCATCAAAAAACCGAACACAAAGAAATAACTGTTTGCCTGGAAACTAAAATTGAGTGTAAAAAGATAATTTAAAAAAAAAGATAAATGGAAGAAAAAAATATGCCCCCGCCGGGAATCGAGCCCGGTATCACGCTTCAAGCTACCACGTTGCTACAAGACCACGAGATCCTGACAAATGTAGAAATTTTTTAAAGATATAAATAGTATATATTATATATTTTCACTTATTGAGCTAATCAAATCAAGTTTTTAGATACTGAGGCTACCGGGTCCGAATAGCGATCAGATTAATAATAGATACGATTTTTATTAACTTATTTAATTTATGATATTTTTTAGAGATTCGTGCAAACATTTGTTCACCTTCATAATAAATTATACTAAATTTGGGGGCCCATAAATCTTCGAGGGCCCCAATGCTTTAGCCCGTTCAGCCCCTTTAATCTGCCATAGATCAAGCTTGCATTGCAATCATCTCGTTAAATAAGTTATACAATGTGAAGTGGAAATTGTTGACTTTGTTCATTACCACGTGTTACCATATACGGTGTGATACAAATATTCCTCTCCATTCAATTACATCGAAAGTGTTTATATAAAAATAAAACATATCAACAGGAAAATAACTTCCACATTTCCACCATCCTCCTACCCGCTACTTCACCTTCGCCAAAATTGACTATAAATAAATCTCTACTTTGGCTTGAACATCAAATTTATTGTTTAAAAAATATCATGTTTCGTGGACGAGTCTACATCTCATTTTCCTGTAATACAAAGGCCTAATCACTATTTTAGAAAAATGAAGGAAAAAAAAACAGCAACAACATGCGTATTACTAATGAAAAGATAAAGATTGACTGACAACAAACATTTCGATTGCATATCCTGGCATAAAGAAAAAATACAACATGTTGTCAAACATCCTAAATCGCTGCAACGTTTTTCCCATCTAATCGCGCCCTTTACATAATTTCTGTTCCTTTCCGCTCCTCGTTTGGAACTGTGTTTAATTTCGGTTAGCAAATAATCAATAGCAACTCCTTAGACATGAACTAATGTGGAATTAATCCCAAGAAAAACACAACATGAGGGTCGGCAGCGGAGGTCGGCCAATTAATCCCAAGAAAAACACAACATGAGGGTCGGCAGCGAAGGTCGGCCAATTAATCCCGATAGTTTATTTGACGTGGAAGATGGGGGATTGGGGGTGGGAGTGGGAATTTCCAATTTTTAAAGATCCAAATTAAATTTTAGACTGATATTTAGGGAATGTTCTGGGAGATTGCATTTAATATCATTATTAATGTAGCCATCACAGTAAAATAGTTTCTGTTGATCAAACGAGTGCTCAGACTAGAAACTCTTATGAGACTTATGTCCGAAGACACGAAACATTTCCTTGTCGTCCAATCAGCACTCTCCCTTGTCAAAGTACAATAAAAAAAAGAGAGAGGGGGAAGGCAAGTACAGAGTACTATTAGCAGGGGCGGATTTAGACTGCACGGGGTACCTGGCTGCAATTCAAACTGGTGCCCTATTCAGACAGCGTCCCTTTAAATAAAATGATAGCTAGCATCTAATATAAGACTGTAACTTGTAACTAAATAGTCCATTAGTTTCTTTCTCATACTTTGTCTGTACTACGGGATCGGCCTTCCCAGCCAAAAAGATTATTCATGAAAAAAACCGAACACGAAGAAATAACTTTTTGCCGGTATCCTAAAATTGGGTGTAAAAAGACAATTAAATAAAACAAACCCGTAAAAACAAAGTTTTTGACTATAAATCCCTTATATATGAGACATAACTAACAGTATTGATTATTTTCAAACATTTACAGACTGAATCTGTCTTAACTCAACTTTGCATCATAACCCTAGTGGGGGGGAGGGGTGGGTGGGGGAGGGGTGGGTTGGGGGGTGGGTGGGGGGGGAGAGGGGAAAAGTCTGGTCACCGATTCGCTTGACCGAGCTCAGAGTGACACGTAAAATGTAAACAAAAGCGCCCGTCGCTTCGTTGGGTCGCCTCAATGCGTCAGCTCAAAATTTCACGTGGGAAAAAAACAATAACAAACCGTGAATTTAAATTACATACCTCATATAAGGATAAACTAAAAATGCATTAATTTAATTACGGTACGTTCGATCGATCTGAAATTTTGATACGATGCATTGTTAGGTTAGACGGGTCCGTGTGCCAAATTTCAGTTCGATCGGATCATGGGAAGTGGGTCATTTTTGACTTCTGTTTTTCCGCCCGCCGAGCCCAAGACAGACAGAGATGATGAGATGACGACAGAGACGGCCGCGAAGTTAATATAAGGGATTTAAAAAAAACAAACCCGTAAAAACAAAGTTTTTGACTATAAATCCCTTATATATGAGACATAACTAACAGTATTGATTATTTTCAAACATTTACAGACTGAATCAGTCTTAACTCAAGTTTGCTTCATAACCCTGGGGGGGGGAGGTGTGGGTGGGAGGGGGGAGGGGTGGGTGGGAGGGGGAGAGGGGAAAAAACATTGACAGACTGACACCGAGTGATGTCCCTTGTCTTTAATAAATGGGGGTGGGACGTGAGGGGGTGTCGGCTCGACGGTCGGCGTCAACTCAAACTCACGTGAAATTGGAAGAAAAAAAAACCCAAAAAAAACGTGAATTTAAATTACATACCTCATATAAGGATAAACTAAAAATGCATTAATTTAATTACGGTACGTTCGATCGATCTGAAATTTTGATACGATGCATTGTTAGGTCAGACGGGTCCGTGTGCCAAATTTCAGTTCGATCGGATCATGGGAAGTGGGTCATTTTTGACTTCTGTTTTTCCGCCCGCCGAGCCCAAGACAGACAGAGAGAGAGAGATGATGAGAGAGATGATGAGAGAGACGCCGGTGAAGTTAATATAAGGGATTTAAAAAAGACAAATGGAAAAAAATGTATTCCCCCGCCGGGAATCGACCGCGTCACCGCTCGCACCGCAAGCCGACACACGTTCACACGACTAGGAGAGCTTGACGAAAGATGTAAATTTTAAAAATATAAACAATATCAATATACATAATTCCCGTTGTCTGTATGTATGTATGTATGTATGTATGGAATAATGTTGTTAGGTGGCCCTGCGATCGATTTTGTATAAAAATATTATATGACGTCATTGTTTTATGCTTATATTTTTATTTTTGAAAAGTGAACGATGTAAAAATAGGATTTGAGGATTTATAATTATTATGAAACTAGACGCCCCGCGGCATAGCATAGGCCGCAGACTTGCTCATGGAGAGTGCAAAGAGAGTGGAAAAAGAACGGACACAAACTACAGCACGAAGAAATCAAAACAACGCGAGTGAACGTCGGTTAATAAATGGGAGGCGGGTAACAACAACCTCAGTGTGCATGTCTTTACGTTAACTCGCTATTTTTTTATTTACTTAGTGCTGCTCTTTTGTGTCTGTACTCTCACCCCCCCCCCAACCGTTCTTTGCACTTTCTATGATGAGCAAGTCTGCGGCGTAAGCTACGCCGCGGGTCTCTCCAGAGTTCCTTCTTTTCATTCACTCACAGTCGTTTGCCCAAACCCACCCCATTTTGACAACTATGTCTTTCAGGAAGTCTTCACCCGTCACTAAATCATTAGCGGCGTATGCTACGCCGTGGGTCAGCTAGTTCTTTAATATTTTCTTTTATTAAGCCTACAAAATCAGGTTTTTCGCTTACTAAGACTATCGGGGCCGAATAGCGATTAGATTAATAGATAAGATTTTATTAATTTATTTAATTTATGATGTTTTCAGGAATTCATTCAAACATTTGTCCAAATTTATTATAAAATATACTAAATTTGGGGGGTCCCTGGCTTTAGCCCGTTCAGCCCCGCCCTTTAATCCGCCATAGACTATTAGTAATAAAAATCTAAATTTTCTAGGGCTTCGGAAAATTAACGATTAATTTCTCGATTAATCGTTAAAAAATTTAATTTTTTAACGATTAGTCGACCCACCACTTATAAATGTACCGGAAGTCAACAAGTAAAATATTTCGGCCTATAAATATAAACTAATTTCAAGAAGATTACACGAAAATTTTGGTTCTAAACTATTGACTAACGGGAATGTTCAAAATGTTAAAGGTTATTGTGTCCATTGAGAGAAATCGTGTGCCTACCATGCAATTTTCCCTCTAAGTCTAATAACGTTTTGTTGGTCCGTGTGCAAAGTTAAAAAAAACGCGTGTGAGAAGTTGCACATTTTTCATTTTTTGTGATTTTTTTTAAAACAAAATTTGCTTCGTGGTGATTCTAAACTCTTGCGTGGTATCGATCAAATATCTGCGCAGCCGCGCTGTTTAAAGGGAACATTGCTACCATGGTTCTAACACCTGCAAACCAAACATCCACTACACTCTACAATATCAGAAACTTCAGCTGAGACTATGTAAAGCTATCTGAACGATTGTTCAGCCCTGCTGGTTATTTTGTCAATAAGACCCGCTCATCACTTCAACTAAATAATGACAATAAACTTGTCTGTTGCGTTGTTGGTTAAAAGATGTCATATAAAGACGACATTATAGTGTTATTTCGATTTTTGACAAGTATTTTAATAAATGTTACGTATGACACCATACATTTCAATTTTTGGATTTAATAGAAATTAACGATTAATTAATTGTTAATTTTTGAAAAATTAACGATTAAATTTAAATTAATCGTTAACAGCCCTACAATTTTTTGGTGATTTGTTAACGTGAAAAATATGATCATGTAAAATCAGTTAAAACCAAACAATTATCAAAGTGACCATCAATGTGAAAAAAAATAAATAAATGATTTTCTCCACGCAAAGATACATTTGTTAAATATAGTGAGATTAAGTATTACTTCGTTATACTATTTAATGTTAAGACAAGAAGAAATTATTTTAAAAAAATAATAGGACAGTGAATATGGCTAGTTTTCTGAAAGCAAAAATATACTTTTCGATGACCTGCATAAATTCCCCAATAAGATTCCTTGCCTGTTAAGTATACACATGTGGATATTAGTATAATGTTACGTATTTTTACAAATGTAGATTTTAATACATGTAAGCTATATACATACGTATTTTATAATATTTATATTTTCGAGCTTACAAGATCAAGAATTTGGGTCAAGGTCAGGCCTAGATTGATGTCAACAGCCGTCATGGAGTCATACACTGGACGCACGCTGTTGTCGTAATTTCTGACCAGGTACGTCATCAACTTCTGCTCGTTGGATTCAAAGTGAGGCTCGAGATCTTCGAGGTCAAGTAGGTGATTGTCTTCCCAGACGTCAACAGGGGTGACGTTATAAGCCGGATCTTCGGCCCTGACTCCTACACAAAATACATCAGAATAAAACTTGTTAATTACTTTCCCATGTAATACACATCGGTGTTACAGCAAAGTTTAGTTATTTAAACCAAATTTGTGAGGATTTCAAACCTGTATAAATTTGTTTTAAACTTCTGTAAAGTTAAATAACGAAGGATTTCTTTGTAGACGGTGAATGGAATTAGAGCCAAACCAACACTATATCAGATTTAATTTATTTTTAAAAATTCTTTGGAAAAAAATATTGTAAATGAAATAAACGGTTGCATAAGCAAATTTTGTAAACTGAGGTAATTTATTGATTAATTTGCTAAATATATAATACATAAGAAAATGAAAATCTCCCATAATGAAATCTTTGTTCAGGTTATTAGTTGGGCACGTTCTCATTGGGATAGTTGTAAATATTTAAAAATAGTAATTACTCATTTAGATAAAAGTTTCGTCTTGGTGAGAGCTATTTTAAATTTTTTTTTGTGTACTTCAATTTGTGCGTATATTGAGAAGGTGCCAAATTGCTGGGGAAAAAAACGATTAAAGACGCAGATATATACTGGGTTTTATGCTGCTCGATTTAGACTCAAATACGGGGGAGACTTCAATCAAGCTTATAGATTAATATATGGACAACTTGTAAACAGGTTATGAGTGAGCCTGACAGGACGTAACATAACATGTAAACAGGTTATGAGTGAGCCTGACAGGACGTAACATAACATGTAAACAGGGTATGAGTGAGCCTGACAGGACGTAACATAACATGTAAACAGGGTATGAGTGAGCCTGACAGGACGTAACATAACATGTAAACAGGTTATGAGTGAGCCTGACAGGACGTAACATAACTTGTAAACAGGTTATGAGTGAACTTGACAGGACGTAACATAACATGTAAACAGGTTATGAGTGAGCCTGACAGGACGTAACATAACATGTAAACAGGTTATGAGTGAGCCTGACAGGACGTAACATAACATGTAAACAGGGTATGAGTGAGCCTGACAGGACGTAACATAACATGTAAACAGTGTATGAGTGAGCCTGACAGGACGTAACATAACATGTAAACAGGTTATGAGTGAGCCTGACAGGACGTAACATAACATGTAAACAGGTTATGAGTGAGCCTGACAGGACGTAACATAACATGTAAACAGGGTATGAGTGAGCCTGACAGGACGTAACATAACATGTAAACAGGGTATGAGTGAGCCTGACAGGACGTAACATAACATGTAAACAGGGTATGAGTGAGCCTGACAGGACGTAACAAAACAGCGAACGTTTCGGCAAAGAGCCTTCCTCACCGAACAAATAGTACACAAATAAAAGGAATATAAAGAAATAAAAAAATAAAAACTTAGCTGCGGTGAAATTCAAAGAGTCCAGGAGAGCAACAGCAAGAAGTGAAAAGTATGAGCTCATATAGGGAAGGAGAGGGTCGATTTTGGCTACATATAAAATGTGAATTTAGAGGCCGTCCATAAAGTACGTCACGCTATTTTTGACCATTTGTTACCCCCCCTTCCCCCCCTGTCACAAACTGACACAAATTTCGGGACCCTAAAGTACGTCACACTTTCGAAAATATTTTTTAATTGACACCTCATTAAAATATTTAATTTAATACTTAAATTACACTTTACTATTAAACTGCATTAAAATATAAAATTTCCACGTAAAAGTAGGGATGTACCGGATTCAAAATTTTGAAATCCGGCCGGAGCTGAATTTGGCCGGATTTATGAAGTGAAATCCGGCTGGAGCCGAAATCAGATTTGTTAAAATGGCCGGATTCCGGAATTGCCGGACCCTTTATGAATATATATACAAATTAGGGATTTATGAAGTGAAACCTGCAGAGCCGGATTTTAAAAAACAGACGGATTCCAGATATGCCGGAGCTGGAGCCGAAATCCCGTACATCCCTACGTAAAAGAACTATCATATTATTAAAATGACTTTAATAGTAGAATAGTTAATTGTCAACAGTTTTCACAGTTATTCAATGAAACAGTTACTCAATCTAGATCGAATTTGAAAACAAAAATTGCAAAAATTAGACTTGACAATTATATAATACACATCATTAATGTTCTACCTTTCATTTACAATGGGTGAGGTTAAGTTTTAGATAACCTTCCGATTAAGCATTTTATTGACACAGGATAAGAATTAGATTAGCGAAACTTAATCTCAACCAGTGATTGAATAATAAAAAGGAAACAAGACAATTTCACTAAAAAAGACTAGATTGACAAATTATGCGACCAACTCTTGTGCTATATTGAACCTGTTTATTATGGTCCTATGAATTATGTTTAATTCAAAAATATTTACTGGACATCATCTTACAACGGTGAAGTGAAGTGTGGATCCAAAGTTACGACTGACATCAATCTTTCACCAGCATCGTTTCCTGGAAGGTGGATTGCAGACAGATCAACTCGTCCTCATCTAGCCACTCAACAGCCGCTGTATGTACATTTGCTCTTCTGGCAATAACTGTCATAGGTTCTCTTTGCCTTCTAGAAGCTATTCTCAAAGGACGGATGCGTTTTATCTGAGTTGATTCTTGAGCAGTTTGGGTGGGCACATTCTCCCGAGCTCTAGCTCTGTGGTCTCCTGTATGTTTATTCGACATTGTTTGGGAGGCAAAATATAAGTGACATATTTTGCAAAATCGATCAAATAAGCTGGTAATCGTATGTTTGTACTTTTAAAACTCCTGTTGATCTTGGCATAATGTCATCAAATTTGAGAGTTTGTGCTACAAAAAAGGAAGGAAATTTATGAGAATCACATCTGCTCTTTCTGAAGCTTTGAGTCCATCAACTGTTTGGTTGATTAGGATTGGAGGAGAGAAGAATCTTGAAGGTAAAACGTGGAAATATGAGCTTCATACTCTATCGCAACATTTCATGTCCTGATTTTTAACAATTTGTGTGAAATATTGGCTGGTACGAACATGATTGTCAAAGAATTCCTGATCCTTCAATATCAGTCCTGCTGCATCCAATGCAGATTTATGAACACATTCAGGAGATACGCATTTCATGCTATTTTGATAAACAACAAATTCTAATGTTGCACAACATTTTAGAAAATTATTTTTAAAGGTATTTAAATTCTACCAAAAAAAAACTATAAATAAATAAGAATTAAAAAAAAATGTGTGACATCACACATGGCCTGACCCCCCTCCCCCCTGTCACAAAGTGTCACACTTTCCTACAGCCCCTTCCCCCCCCCCTCGGAGCGTGACGTACTTTATGGACGGCCCATTGTGGAAACGTCAGGTTTTGTTTAAAAAGAAAGAACGCAAAACATATTGACCAGCCCCGGGCGGAACTATCGTGTAGTTACATAAACATGAATAGAAATAATGCGTCTTGCACAATAACATTAGATTCTGGCGGCGTGCGATGTTCATTATATGAAACATAGGAATTAAATCAAATCAATAAGATTTATTTTCCGTTGAAAAATTATTCCACAACACAGGCATACAAATCACAGGGTAAAAATAATGCACTGACAAGGGCCATGACTAAAGGGGCTTGGTAACCTACAAAATAAAACTCTAAATTTGTTTTTTAAATCATCAAAGACGCTCCTTCCGAACAGAAGATTATTGCGTCCTAAATTCTTATAAAACGCGCAGACAATGCTGGTCTGTCAGCAAATGTTTCATAAATAATAAATACTTTGTCTCAATCACCAAGGCCAACAAAAATACAGACAGGCACCTATCCTTAAATGATGACTAACAGGTCAAAGGCTGAGCTGCTACTTCAAGCTACGACTTTATTTAAATAAAAGATCAGCTGTTAAGACTGACTCTCAAAACAACAAAGGAGAAACTGCAATCTGGAAATTCATGAGCAACTATAAAAAAAAACATCGAAATGGTTGGAAATTTTTTATCATATAAGTGAAAAATAAATGTGCTCAGCCTAATAAACAGCCCTTGGAGAAATAGAACAATGCCCCAAATAATAAAAAATGTATTGAAAACAACAATCTTAAAAACGGGAAGGATTCTGGCGATATCAAAAGATATCCAAATGCATCTGATCTACTGCATTGGAGGTGGTGGTTCGGGACTGCCCCTTTTCATATTTATAAACTAATATCATCCTAAAAATCACAAAGCTAGTCAGCGTACAGACAATCACCTCTTTCGACAAAGTCTAAGGATCGTGAATAGCTTCCAAGAGAGAAAAAATTACACCAAAGCAGTTTTTGCAGACCTCCAGAAAGCCACAGATAGAGTGTAGCGTACACTTTTTCTTCTGGAATAAATAATGAAATAATTTACGAGAAGCTCTACTCACAAGTAACGTTTTACCTGAATGATCTCTTTGTGTTTTCTAAGATACGTATAGTATGTGCTACCACATAAAAGTATGTCCACGAAGAGGGCTTCTACTAGGTTCGTCACTATACTTTCCCATATTCTTTAATGACCTTCCCATGGAAGGAGAAATCACTTTAAGTATATGACCTTGGGCACACCAAGTCGAAAATAGTTATAATAATAAAATAGTCTTAGTATCTAAGTTGAAAAGGAAACTGGGAAGGGGGAGTTAATGAGTGTAAGTCGGAAAGGGGGGGGGTTGGGTAGTTGATCATGAAACATCTTTTTCACCAAAACAAAAACATTTCTATGTCGTCATCCTGCAGTGATGTAAAGTCCTGGTATCTAAATTTTTCTTTTTCATATCCACGCCTCACCATCATTGGACGACACCAGAGTAATTTTTAAAATTTATTATACAATTAACTGACATTTCAAGACTGACCAGTTAAATTTCATGGCTGATCAATATAAAAGGATGGAACTTCGAGACAGCTTTCGGGCTAGAGAAACTTTGTTATTGATGTCTACCTTTTTCAATGAAGATTTTAAACAAATAATCAGAATCTGTTGAATTATTTTGGTATTGTGCTTGTTCGCCGAAGAAGGCTTCCGACATTTTGTTGTTTGTTGCTGCTCTAGGGCTTAATGAAACTTTGTTTAATTGAATTGATTGACTAAAAACCAGTTGTGTAGTCCCCATTTTCTCACTGACCAATGGTCAAGTGCCCATATCTCCAATGACCACTTTTTAAAATGATTTTGAATGGCGTAAACTCTAATTTTATCAGGAAACATTTTGAATAAAGTTGAATTTTAAATGTGTGCGTTTCTGAACATGAAATAAGGAATTTTCTCACTGACCAGTTGTTTGGCCCCCATTTGCTCGCTGACCGGTTCTTTAAGACCTATTTCCTCACTGAATAGTCGTTTAGACCCACGGCGAAAAGCTTTCACGGTAAAACCACGGGTAAACTTCTCAATAAACGTTGGTCCTGTCCAGACGAATGTTTTCCCGCGATAAAATGGACCCGTCCATCTTGATAGCACTCAGGCCATCAACACGGCTCAGACTTCTCCAGGTCGCCCCCCCCCCAACCCAACCATTTGCAATTCTGAGAAGCGTCTATAAAATAGATCAGGTTGTTTAACTTGGGAAACACAAGTCAGACGGGCATCTTGGCTGCATTAAGTTGTCGTGCGGGCCTGACGGTGTGAGAACTCTTGTGATTACCGAAATTCCATCATTGATCATTTGTGAGTGTTTGAGGAATTGATTCAGGGTCCGCACACAGAAGGCCGAAACGGTCTCTTTCAACGCAGCATGCTCTTGTAGAATGGGCCAGGGCTGTTTTTGTCCGTACTTGGTGACGACAACATTAATATCTGTGTAACTGAGAAGAGGTCTCTTGTATAGACCAAATACTTCAGCTTAGGGAAACAAATAACAACTTGAAGTATTTATCCGAAAAGTTGCTCAACATTTTGGATGTAAGCAGTCGGCAGCTACCATCACTTAAAATGTGTGGATAAAAATAATTTTTTATGAAAGGTTTTTGCATAAAATAGAATTTTAGGGACATATTTTTTTAAGCAATGTAATTAAAATGTATGTCTCTTAGACTTTACCCCATTCAAGTTGTTGCGTTAATTACATTTATATTAGATCACTTTCATTAGTTATTTATTTATTACAATACTAGGTTGTGCTGCGGCGCCCACTTTTTTTAATGCACCTACGGCGCACACCTTTTTCAAAAGCCCAAGTAACTTATCTTTGTATGATAAATACGAAATATCCCTGAAATGTACACAAAGTATTTTATATGCTGAAGCGTTTGCAGGACATTGTCGTCGCAGGGCAAGGGATGTGGACAACAACAACAAAAACAGCAAAAACAATAAAAACAACAACAGCAGCAACAACAAAAACAACAACAACAACAGCAACAAAAACAAAACAACAACAACAAAACAAAAACAACAACGACAGCAAAACAACAACAACAAAACAACAACAACAACAAAACAAAACAACAAAACAACAACAATAAAACAACTACAACAACAACAGCAACAACAACAACAGCAACAACAACAAAGCAACAACAACAAAACAACAACAACAAAACAACAACAACAAACAACAACAACAACAACAAAACAACAACAACAATAACAGCAACAAAAAACAAACAACACTTAAAACTCTTGCCACTACCCCCCAGGACCATCAAGGAAAAAGCATTTAACAGAATTGTCATTGGAATAAGCGGCAGGCATCAATTCAAGATGGGAACAACATAATGAATTATGACAAAAAAACTGCACCAAAAATAACTAGTTTTGAACCTCCGCGTAATATGTAAAAAATGTTCCGCTAGTGATTGGCTGTAGGAGTCATATGTGTTTGAGGGACCAATCGCTATAGCTGACGGGACAGAAAGGACAGAAAGGACAGAAACTTGCCTTTTATTATATAAGATAGTGTGGAGGGTGTTTAATGTTAATCTGGAAACCAAAATGATTATCCAATAATTTAAAAAAAACCAGAGTGATGTCCCTTAGCGTTAGGCTACATAATTGAGCGTAAATATAGGCTATATATAATTATTTTACACTTCAGTTGACGTTTCTAAGGGCATTATATAATACTAGTGGAAAAGCCTTCTAAGGCTCTCACACACGCATAGTTCATGCGTTGTTTCGGTAATTGACTTAAGTGCTAAAACAATGACGTCATTTAATATTTTTAGAGCGAAATTTTTTAATTTATTTATAATAATTTTGCGCGCCCTTTTGCCTGCCTTTCGAGCGCCTTTTTGCACGCCTATCGATGGGGATACACACTCAAACGAAGGGCGATTATGTATTAGATAGTAATTTCAGGTTCTCGAAAGCCATCAAATTTTGTCCTTATCTTTCGTACACAGTGTTTTGAAGAAGCAATTAGTGTTTCTAACACAGTTGAATTACAAGACCTTTTCGTTTAACTTTTAACGCATGGAGAGCATGTTGACATATAAAGTATTATGGACGAGTTATCAACAAAGTATGGATGAAGATTCCCCATATATTAAACATAGTTTTCAACAAGCTCTCTATTTGACACACTGAAATGAGATTGTATAGGGATAAACATTAAAAATAAATATAATAAAAACTATGAAATTTGTGTTCAAGTTGCTATAAAAAATAAATGTGAGATTCTAAAAAAATAGAGAAATCAGGGGAAAACATGCACGAGCCAGACACTTTCCCATTACTTTAGAGACTATAGAATTACTATCTGAATTAAATTTGGATAGAAATAGCAAAAAGGTTTGTTGTTGGATGGCATAACAATATTTTGAGCACTGGAAATTATAATACATAAAATGTATTGATAGTTGTGAGAACTAACCGGAATAAGTTTGAACTTTTTTTGAGGGATAATGATATTTGGTGGAGATTTCAGGTAAGTCCAGGTAATTTAAAAGACAGGAGGACGAGGTAATTATGTCAGATCGATATATCGCTCAGATGTTATTCTTTATCATAATTTACTAATTTTTAAACGTAAAAAATCTATTAGTTATGAGTTGTAATCAAAGGAGACCGGGAAAGTTCTGCATTTCCTTTTAAAAAAATTACACAATGAATTTTGAAAATTGAAGATGGTTTAAAAGTGGATGAAAATGACGGTAATACAGTTCAAAATCATGCAATTTCAAAATTTGAACTACTCCACAAAACATTTCAAAATTATATAAAGAAATATAAACTCATTTGAATGTGAAATAGGGTTACTAAAGACAAAGAATCAGAGCGGAAATTTGATATCAATGATAGGGTTCTATAAAAAATGTTTCAATGTCAACATATGAAAGTTTACTACATTACTGAACTAAAAAAGCGAAGGTAGCCTGGAGATTTTTTATAAAAAGAAAACCATCTAAATGTTTGCACACCTTAATATATCTGGATTTTCAGCTAACGAACTGAAACTGAAGAAAGATTATCCCGTTTAAATTTACAAACAATTTTGAATTCAACTGCCGGACTTTGTAATGGAACTCTTTTGATGTTTAAAAGTTAAAAGGTCGCATCTGATTATAATAAAATAAAACCTCATGTTTGACAAAGTTTTAACATAATAATAATAATATTTTTTAAAAAAGCTTTTATACCAAGAATAACCATGACGAGGGCTGACAAATTCCCATTCGGGCTATTTCGAAGCAGGCGTCACTAGCCAGTCTCTTTCGGAATAAATGATTTACAGTTCAAATATACGGTATTCTCATATAGCACTAAATATTATCTTCTCTACATCTCTCAGTGAAATTCAATGCCACAGTCAACGCAACTTGATGTTAAGATCTATGAAGTCGTCAACAACAAACACGAGTAAGAAAATGAACAAAGAAAGTTTTCCATACTTCTAGACTTATTAATAGTAGTTTTACGATTTGGTGGTTTGATGCTGTAATAAAAGGGTTTATTTGGTGATTTAATGCTGTAATAAAAGGGTTTATTTGGTGGTTTGATGCTGTAATAAAAGGGTTTATTTGGTGATTTAATGCTGTAATAAAAGGGTTTATTTGGTGGTTTGATGCTGTAATAAAAGGGTTTATTTGGTGGTTTGATGCTGTAATAAAAGGGTTTATTTGGTGGTTTGATGCTGTAACAAAAGGGTTTATTTGGTGGTTTGATGCTGTAATAAAAGGGTTTATTTGGTGGTTTGATGCTGTAATAAAAGGGTTTATTTGGTGGTTTGATGCTGTAATTAAAGGGTTTATTTGGGGGTTTGATGTTGTAATAAAAGGGTTTATTTGGGGGTTTGATGTTGTAATAAAAGGGTTTATTTGGTGGTTTGATGCTGTAATAAAAGGGTTTATTTGGTGGTTTGATGTTGTAATAAAAGGGTTTATTTGGGGGTTTGATGTTGTAATAAAAGGGTTTATTTGTTGGTTTGATGTTGTAATAAAAGGGTTTATTTGGAGAACAAAAAGAAGCCGATGTCATCCAAAAAACAATAGGTGAAAAGTTACATGAGATTTTAAATAAAAAAAAAGTAACATTTCAATATCTAGTTCCTTTTAGGAAAGAAATCCTTGGTTTGAACGTTCACATATTTTTGTTAGTCCATGAATTTCCGATACTTACAGTGCCATTTATGTGTTAAAAAATACTATGTGGAAAGTTAATTTTTCTTTTCTTTGTTTGTTTTTGTTTTACATTGATAAAACTAGATTTGAATGAGAAACTTAAACGCCTCCCATACTCCCCCCCCCTCCATTTACCCCATTACTTCTGTTATTTAGGCGTAGGAAATCTCCGATATCGTCTGCTAGCGGTCGAAATATCCGGCTCATTGGTCAAACTGGAAATTGATGGGATTGTTTTGGACTCATTACATGAAATACCAATTTCCGGTTTGGCGCTGCGATTGCTGATGTCTGAGCGCGCACGGCAAATATTCAAAAGAGAATTTTGATCGCCCATATGAGACCACAGAGAGTTTTGTGGTCGTCTGCGGAAATGTTTGGCACATGTTCACCATGAACTGGCAGTTTCACTCGCCAACTTTTTCTAAAGAATATTTATGCCAAGATTTTCTATTTATGTTTGTTGTTAATTCAGATTAGTAACATTCTCCAAAAGTTGGAATTATTTCTGACGTTGTATTAAATAAAATAATAAACATCGATAAATTGATTTTCAAAAAAAAATTCAGAAAAAGATAAAATTCGTGTTTTTGAAAAATGAAATATAGAGATGCTAAAAGAATTCACAAATCAGTTGGTGTTTAGGCAGTGCACGACACGGCTTTCAAAATTTACTTTAAAAGTGTGTGAACCACACGGGATAGATTATTTTGTTTCGTTTCCAAAGATTAGATTTGCTACTGATTTTAACCAATACATATTAGTCGCCGGCCAAATGATGAGTGTAAAAAAAGAGAAAAAATAGAACTTACTAACAACATAAATACAATCGGATTTTGACCATTTATTTTTACAACTTAATTTGGCAATTTAACTTATTTTGTTAATTTATTTTGACAAATTTGATACACACATTTTTTGTGTGTACAAGTTATTGGGAAAATTTATTTTGACAACTTATTTTTAAAACAACTTATTTAGAAAACTTATTTTCATCGCTAATTTTGACAAATATGTCCAATACAGTGTCTGATGAACTTAACCTCAATTCACATCTTCCAGCCCTGAAATAATTGACCGAAACAGCATTAACTCTCTGGAGACGTCATATTACCTAAGTCCCTTTAGTGTCCGACATGACGTCCCGCGCGGGGCTCAGTTACCGGCCATGCCAATCTGGGTGTTGGGGTTCATACAGTCCGAGTGTTACTAAAGGGAGACAAACTTGTCGTGTCTGAACGTGACCTGAATCTCCTAGGGAGCCAGACAGTGGGTTCCATTTAGGTGTAAAGAAAAACTAGGGATGCTGTGCATTAGATTCCACGTATTCAAACCTAAAAACGTTTGGTGGGGGAGGATCTATACGTATTTTTGTAAGCCCCATTTTCATCTTGTTTGTCATTATTTCTTGTTTACACCAGATTATTTCTCATGAATCTGAATTGATGACGCTGTGTATGTCACATTGAGAGAGGGATTGTATTGTACATTCATAGAAAAAGAGAGCGAGAGAGAAAGAGAGAAGGTATGTAAGAAAGATGGAGAGGAGGGAGAGAAGAGAGCAAGAGGGAATGGATTGATTGCTCATTACGAACACAATGCTTCCTACTCCCTAACAACTATCTGCACTACGAGTCGAATTGGCGTTGAGTTGGTGGAAAGTCTTAGGACAAGGTGTTTTGTACATTAAATTCTGGTCCAAGCAAGCAAGTATTTAAATCCCTTATATTAACTTCACCGCCGTCTCTCTCTCTGTCTGTCGTTCGTCGTCGGGCAGGCGGGCAGGCGGAAAAACAGAAGTAAAAAATGACACACTTTCCGTGATGCTATCGAGCTGAAATTTTGCACATAGACTCGTGTCACCTAAAAATGCATCGTATCAAAATGTCAGATCGATCGAACGTACCGTAATTAAATTAATGCATTTTTAGTTTATCTCGATATAACGTATGTAATTCGACTTCAAATTTTGTTATTGTTTTTCTTCCACTTGTCAGTTGAGTAAACGCGTTGACGCCACCCATCGTTGTACCGGCGTGCATTTGTTTACATTTTACGTGTCACGCTGAGCTCGGTCGAGCGATCGGTGACCAGAATCTGAAGTTTTTTTTTAACAAACTGAAAACAAATGTTTTAATAAATAATTTAAATATTTATCAATATAGTTTTACATTACTTTATACAATTGACATATTTTTTTTCTTAAACATGCTTAATAGTGGTGTAAACTTGCTTTTAATAAAAGAAGTTTTTGAAGTTTTTAATTTTAAGATTCTGGACTTGTAATCAGGACATGTTTCTTAATGATAGATGACATAACGCCATGTAAGAATTGAAATATAAACCACACAGCACATTTACGAGAGTATTTATTTCATTTTTACAATGCTCATTACTTGTAATACCCAGGATATTTATAATTTATGGATATTTTGATGAACAAATTTGTTTCAGAGGTTTAAAAAAATGCAATCATCATATTTCTGCTTTCCTAATAATCCTGCCAGAATCGCGTCATTAAACATCTGAAAAAGAATGCTGGAAAATATTTAAAGCGCATCCAATGACATTGCTCTATTAGTTAGCAAGGAACGATGGTTTATGGGCGGAATGAGTCTAGAAAAGTGAGATTGTCTATATGCAATAATGTTTGAATATCTGTGTAGGCGTGTATCTTTTAAACAAATCTATATACTTATAAACCTATATCAAAGCTAATACAAATTTAGGAACTTACTTATCAACGATTTCAATTATTTATTATGGGACGCGGTGGTCGAGTGGCAGCGTTGGTCACGGGTTCGAATCCATGTCAAGGCAAGGATTTGTTCCCGGGGCCCTGAGTCACCCAGCCCGAATGGGTACCTAAAACTAGTTAGGCGGCTGGGTAATGCGTGGAACCCACAACGCCGTGGCCTGTGATCGCTGCATCACTTGCCAACAGATCATCTGTCATGGTCTGTGGACGCAATTATCTTCTGCATAGAAGGAGCGTCTGTATTGATAAGATAAGATAAGATTTCCAGAAGAGTCTTACTTTTTATTTTTATGCTCTTTCTATTTCACTACTCAATATTAAAAATATATATTTTCTAACGGCTGCTTCTTTTCCAGTTAATGTTTATTTTATATATATATAATATATATATATATATATATATATATTATATATATATATATATATATTATATATATATATATATATATATATATATATATATATATATATATATATATATAACAATGAAAGTATGTGTTTCTGCTTGTCCTTTATAGCTGACTAAACAATTCATCCGATCACCATGAAACTTTTGGAGACTTTTGAGTACGCTCCCGGGATGGTAATAGGCAACTTTTTTTCCAAAATTTAACACTCATGTGGCACCGGGGGCCCATAATGTAATTTTTTTTCGTATACGAGCAATATACAAATTAGTTGAAGCGTTAGCTATTGGGTTAATTGATGGATCTTAATCAAAAATTGTATGTAACAACTTGGTAGCCAATATTGAAATACACTAGGGCACTAATTTCCTAATGTCCATTTCTTCGGGGCTGGAGGCCCAAAATGTCTATTTTCATAAACCTTTACGATTTTATTCCCATTTCAATGATTAAAGATTTTTAGAAATATAAATAAATACATCCATTATGAAATTGATTGAAATAAACTGGTGTTTTGAAATTTATATCTTGCACTAAATGGGCCCTGTGGCCCTTAATGTAGTTTTTTTTTCTGATATGAGCTATATAAAAATTGGTTTATGCGTTAGCTACTGAGTAAATAAATTGATCTTAAGCAAACTTTGTATACATAAACTTGGTAGCCCATATTATAATAACACAGGGCACATAATGTCCATTTTTTCGTGGACCGGGGGCCCAATATGTTTATTTCGGTATATCTTTAATATATACTTTTACTTTTACTGAGATCGTTTCAAAGCATGACGAGTCTGCTAGTTATGTATATTTGTTGTCACTTGAAAAGTGTTCCTAATACGTATACAGCAATGATCGTCTCCCTGTAAAATGAAATCGCTGTTCTACAATTTACAAAACATATGTTCTCGTAACAATTCACGTCATTATTTCCTACTAGACGCCCCGCGGCGTAGCATACGCCGCAGACTTGCTCATGGAGAGTTATTTTACCCCTTTAATACACTTTTTTAGGGCGCCTATGGCGCCGACCTTTGTCAAAAGCCCAACTAACTTGTCCTTGTTTGATCAATACGAAATATTAAACTTTCTGAAATGCACACAAAGTATTTTATAATAGGGGATGTAGGGCGCCTAAGGCGCCCCCTTTGTTTTTTTGATGTTATAATTAACCATCATCAAATTATAATAATTTTAGCTGTTTAATAATATTATTTGTTACTAAAATTACTAAAATCCTAAGTAGTTATGTAGGCAGCCATTTTTATTGTTATTGTTATTAATTTTGAACTATCCTAATCGTAACTGTGTACATAACATTGATAACATAAAATCACCAATTTTATATACCTTCCAAATAAATTAATTACTAGGTGTAGAATTCATATTTAAATTTAATTGAACTTAATCAAATTAGAACAATTAAGCACACTTTAACAAAATTATACATAACTTATAGTATCATAATAATAATAGTAATAGTAATTAGTAATAGTCTTAAGTCTTAAACTTAAGCCTTAAAATTAAACCTAGTCTAACACTAACCCGAAAATGAGAATTTTCATCTTAGTTTTAGTAATAACCACACTACTTTTAAGGACATTAACGTCAACCAACAAACATCCTAAAAATCAGAGTAATATATCAATAATTATAAACCACCACAACACAAAGCACACTGACTACACCTCTATCTTAAGCACAATAAAGGAAATCTCCTTCAAACAATGGAAACATAAAATATGTAGATATAAGCAAAAACACTTAATCTTAATTTTGCTCCTCTCAGGCGACATAGAACTTAACCCAGGCCCAGTATCATCTAAATGTCAAATTTGTATTAAGGCATGCACTACCAAACAAGGAACCATTCAGTGTGACACCTGCAATGAATGGTACCACATTGCATGCCTGCATTCTAACACACCAAAGCACAAAGCAATAGGCCTAAGAAATAAATATGCATCTTGGCACTGCATACATTGTGGGTTGCCCCAAATCAGTTCAGATTTATTTAACTATAAGGACCTTATCACCACAAACTCTTACAGTGTTTTGGCTAATCCTTTTATAAATAAACCACTAGATAAAATGAAACCAACCACACAAACCCATAAAATTACCCATAAAAAATCTAATAATAATAATAATCAAAACATTCTCAAAACACTAATAGTTAATTTCCAAAGCTTAAAAAATAAAATTCCAGATTTAGAACTACTTATAAAAACAGAAGAACCAGACATAATTGCTGGTTCTGAAACTTGGTTGAACCCCAACATATATAACTCTGAGATTTTAAACACCAATTATAATATTTTTAGGAAAGACAGATCAGACAATTATGGAGGAGTGCTACTTGCAATTAAATCAAATATCATAGCTGAAGAAATTACTACACAGCAAAATTTTAATATAGAGTCTATTTATTGTAAAATAATTACACCAAACTCATCCCCACTTATTGTAGGCAGTATATATAGACCTCCGAATACAAACCCAGAATACATGAACAATCTTTGTAGTCAATTAACTTTCATAAAAGAGAATAATAAAAATGCAGTTCTATGGATTATGGGGGACTTTAATCTTCCAGATATAAATTGGAAAAATTATACAATTGATAACCATCAAACTAACAAAGAAATTAATGAACACTTCCTAGACACTATAAACAACATAAACCTAGAACAGATAGTAAAAACAGCAACAAGGAAAAATAAAACACTAGATTTATTCCTAACAAATAGACCAGGACTAGTGTTAGACTATAAAATAATTCCAGGACTGTCCGACCATGATATTGTTAGGGTCACCAATACAATAAAAACTAAAATTAATAAGATACCTAGAAGAATAATCTATCTTTGGAATAAATGTAATTCAATAAAACTACACCAATCAGCGGCTAACTTCCAACAAACTTTCCTAAGTAAATTTAACACAAATAGCCCAGTAGAAGAAATTTGGAAAGATATAAAAACAAATCTAAAAACTATAATGGATGAGAATGTTCCAACAAAACTAACATCAAATAAAATTAACAAATGCTGGTTCAATTCTAGATTGAAAAAGCTATGCAAACTAAAAGAGAACTTATTTAAGAAATATAAAGCTACCAATTCATATAGGATACACAAAAAATACTTAAAGATTAAACACTTGACACAAAAACTTAGTCGGAACCTCCAAAATGAATATATAAACAATGTAATTACCAAAGATAACAATAAAAACTTATGGTCCTTTATCAAATCTAAAAAAATGGAACCTTCAGGAATAGCCACACTAAAAGGCTCAAATAATAAAACCTATAATGATAATGAAACTAAAGCTAATATCCTTAACACATATTTTGCATCATCTTTTTCTGCCTCAGGCGACAAGGAAGTTTTAATAAATTTAAATAAAATGGAGGAAATAGGTAACATAACTGTAGATGAGATAGGTATACATTCACTCCTAAAAAACTTAAAAATAAACAAAGCTACTGGCCCAGATGATTTGCCTGCAAGATTATTAAAAGAACTAAGCAATGAACTGTCCCCAATCCTTGTAGTTCTCTTTCAAGCCTCTCTAAACCAGGGTAAAGTGCCCCAGGATTGGAAATTAGCTAATGTAAGTCCACTCTTTAAGAAAGGGGATAAATCAGACCCTGGTAATTACAGGCCTGTATCACTTACTAGTATCACCTGTAAATTACTAGAACACATAATATATAGTAGAATAGTTAACCACCTTGACAAATATAATGCCCTATGCCCACATCAACACGGCTTTAGAAAAAACAGATCATGTGAAACACAATTAATAGGTTTAATAGATGAACTATCAAAAGGCTTGGACAAAAATGATCAAATAGATACAATATTACTAGACTTCTCAAAAGCATTTGACAAAGTTCACCACCTTAGTTTACTTAAAAAACTTAACTACTTTGGAATCTCAGGTTCCTTACATCACTGGATCCAAGACTTCCTTTTGGGCAGGGAGCAAACTGTAATAATTAATGGATCTAAATCTGCACCAATAAAGGTTAACTCAGGAGTTCCACAAGGAACTGTGCTAGGTCCCTTACTCTTTTTAATTTATATAAATGATTTACCCAACAACATCTCAACAGGTACAAAAGTTAGGCTATTTGCTGATGATTGTATAATCTATAGAACAATTAAATCAGAACAAGATAGCAAAATTTTACAAAAAGACTTAGATGAATTGATAAAATGGGAAACTAACTGGAGTATGTCTTTCCATCCAGAAAAGTGTCAACTGTTAAGAGTAACAAAGAAAAAGAAACAAATAAATTCAAAATATTACATTCATGGAAAAGAACTGACCCAAACTAAAGATGCAAAATACTTAGGAGTCTTAATAAATGAGAAACTATCATGGAATCCCCATGTCAATGAAGTTATTAAAAAATCAAACAAAACCTTAGGCTTTATAAAAAGGAACTTTAACAAATGTAATAGAGATATAAAACTAAAATGCTACCTCACTTTGGTGAGACCTGCACTAGAATATGCATCTTCTGTATGGGACCCATCCACCAAAGAAAACATTGATAAACTAGAACAAATTCAAAAAAGAGCTGCCAGATTCATTACTGGAGAATATTCGAAACTGACAAGAGTAACACCATTAGTTAAATCATTAAACCTTGAAACACTAGAGGATAGAAGAACCAAGAGCAAAGTAGTAATCATACATAAAGCAATTAATTCTAATTTAGAAATACAACACAAAGATAACTTAATACAACCCTCAGATAGACATAAGGATAAAAACACCTTTCTTATTCCGTATGCAAGAACAAACACATACAAGTTTTCCTTCTTCCCGTCCGGAATTCGGGCGTGGAATGGGTTGCCTGAAGAATCCAGGAAAACCAACACTTTATCAACATTTAAATCTCTAATAAAAATGCAGGACTAAACACAAACCATAGATAAGCGTAGGACGCAATAATCTTCTGTATAGAAGGAGCGTCTGTAAACAGATAAGATAAGATCCTCTTTTTACATTGTTCCCTTTTTACAAAATTAAAATATCAGCGAAAACAATGACGTCATATACTTTTTTTACAGCGCATATTTAATTTGCACCCCTTTTGATGGATTGGTGCAGTAATTTGGTGCGCTGCTTTCTAAAATTAGTATCTGTTGCACATGCAGCTTCTTGTTGCCTCGCAGGGTCCGACCACGAAGAGAATTATATATATATATATATATATATATATATATATATATATATATATATATATATATATAGATAGATAGATAGATAGATAGATAGGCTAAAAAGTGTGGGAGGTATTTGATAAAAGAACGAAATAAAAATTGCACATAAGTAAGCAGAAGGGCCTAAGCCTAATGTCGAGATCAACAGTCAGTTTAACCTTACTCCTCACCAAATAATGGCAATATCGTAAATATGGGATCATTTAAATATGGATTTTATTATATTTTAAATATACATTTACCTATCTTTATTTATGATAAAAATATATCCGCTAACAAATGTGGCTTATATAATCCCTTAAACAGACTTCCTTGAATGTTTGTCTTTTAACAGATATGTAATTTTTCTGGTAATATCAAACGGACTGTGCGAATGTAAGAGGTAAATGGGCGAATGCTTCTGTCATCTCTAAAGGTCAAATTATCCATGTTTATTAAGTTTAATAAGGCTCCAAAATATCTTCTTCCGGATACCATTATACCAAAAATATTTTTTTTTAGAACATAGGCCTTGTTTAATAAACTCTAAAGTAAAGTTTCAAAAATGCACAATAATTAAAGGACGGAAATCGTACGGAAGCATTATTTCATTGCATTTCCCAACCTAAAATAAAAGGCAAAAATTTGAGTAAGAAAAGATATCAAATAAATGCAGGGGCGGATTACGACTGCACGGGGCAACTGGCTGCTATTCAAACTGGGGCCCTTTCCAGCCAACGTCCCTTTAAATAAAATTATTGCTAGCAGCTAATATAAGACTGTAACTCGTAACTAAAAAGTCCATTGGTTCCTTGCTCATACTTTGTCTGTACTACTGGATCGACCTTCCCAGCCAAAAAGATAATTCATGAAAAAACCAAACACGAAGAAATAACTGTTTGCCGGTATCCTAAAATTGAGTGTAAAAAGACAATTTTAAAAAAAGACAAATGAAAAAAAATTCATCCGCTGGGAATCGATCCCGACATCACTTGCACCACAATCCTACACACTTCCACACGACCATGAGAGCTTGACGGAATTTATTAATTTAAAAAATATAAAAAATCTTCTTTAACATTTTCTCTTAGTGGGCCTATCAAATCTGTTTTTTCGATTACTAAGACTATCGGGTCTGAATAGCGATCAGATTAATCGATCAGATTTTATTAATTTATTTATTGGATGATATTTTCAGGGATCCATGCAAACACTTTTCCACCTTTATTATAAAATATACTAAATTTGGTGGCCCCTAAATCATCGGAGGCCCCTGGCTTTAGCCCATTCAGCCCCCCCTCCTTAATCCGTCATAGAATAGATGATTATCTGGGTAACATGTCTGTTTGTAGATTTCTGTACTAAAATGATACTTTAAAAATGAATAGGAAGAAAAGTTTGTTTTGTGATTAATATATTTTTTTGGTTCGGAAATTTGACAATTTTTCTTCAAGCGGTGGTGAAAAAAAAATAGTGTAATAAATATTCATAAAGGGCGTTTAAAATATATGCTGTTGCCTACCGATTAGATTGTTGCACTTAACGGATTGAAATAAAGATAAATGCGTTATTTGCATGCATGCATTGTTAAGTGACGGTAGTAGGTGGAGATTTCAAGAATTGCCTTCGCTCTATTGTTATTAATTAATTAATGTTTTTCGTGTGGTTAACCGGGTCAAATATTAATTCTTTAAAAAACTACAACATATGGACAAAGAGGCATACATGAACATGTAAATAAAACGCGTTGGCACAAGCGTTTGTTGCGATGACGAGCTTGGATGTGAGTACTCACCAAAGTAAGGTAGAACCAACAATCCAACACCGAAAGTGACAAGATGATATCGTATCACCATGTTGAACTCCTTCTACGCAGGTTCTCAGCTAGTTGTTACTCAAAGTCAAAGACATCATTTATTCCATGGTATCGATACTATTGTATGTCATCTAAACTTCAATTATATTTGAATACTTTTCTGTATGCTTGAATCAGTGCGATAGACATGTGACCACGGTCTCACCATTATAAAAAAGTATGCCGCCTCTCTAGCAGGAAAGGTAAACCACAACAAACCCCCCACGCATCAGGTCAGTAAATCACCGGGTAAAAAACAACCTTGTCCACTGTAATACAGCCAACCTCCGAAAATCAATAGCCCATTTTTTAAAATGGCTTATGTAAAGAACAAACTACCCTAGGAGGGACCACATAATTTATCGGGCTTCGCAGAAAATAAAAAATGAACCTTATGATTCACGGCAGTCCTTATATCCGGAGAACACCAAAGCCAAGAGAAAAAGAAGAAGAAAAAAAATGCGGCTTGTATTTAAAAACCTCGAGAGCTGAGAAATTCTGGATGTTTCCTCAGCTTATCTCTCCATTAGTTGGAGATCGTGGGGAGACCCTCGGGTGCTCACATTCAAAACTGTCTGAGGTACGCCCCCCCCCCAAACCTCGCCGCCCCAGATTTCATGGTAGGAGGGTCGGGCTCTCGCGATAGGCTTGGTGGGTTAAAGGAAGTGGAGAAGTGGGGGGGGGGTGAGGGATGATTCGTTGGTTAGTTTGGTGTGTGTGTGGGGGGAGGTGGACATCGTGACGGGGATAAAATTATTGAAGTTAGTTTGTGTTTGAACTGGGAAAAGAAAAGTTGGTTTATTTTGATTAAATTTAAAAAAAAAGTTTTTGGGTGAGAGGTTGATGGAGTGAATTTCGTATCGCTGTTAGGTGTATGGTTCTGTGGTTACTATAGAGGGAGGATAATACGCTTTGTGGATTCAATTAAATTCACTCAAAATTTAAATATTTTCAGAGCAAGTAGAAAATGGTAGGCATGTGTGTATTCATGGAAGTGTTGTTCCTAGGTTATGCTCGTGGCAAGCCATATATTTCTCATTCGGGGAAATATAAAAATAATATCAATCGGAGTTCCTGCAAATTTGAAATTAGATACAGTTCTTATCTCGGTATTTAAAAAATAAGAGTGGCTTCAATACGGGTTCTTTCAAACATTTCGAATTAGTTATAGGCCAAGATTAGATTACATGTATATTGCAAATCTTGATAGGGTAATATAAAATTAAACTCGGATATAGATTCTGAAATGCAAGGCTATAGAGTAAGGGACGAATTTAGCTCCTAATGACAAACACAAAGAAACTGTTTAAAAAAAAGACGAAATTTTTTTATAATCGCCTTACAGTTTATTTGTTTTTTTATTGATTTCCAAAACAGACTCGGATAATTATTTGACTCATGACTAAAATGAGTGAAAATCTATCTCACAGATCTTCTGGAAATAGACGCGTCATTTAGAATCGATTTGCTAAATTCGGTAACTGGATTCAGCTGTGTCCATGCAACCATATGGTGTAAAGTTTGTTGATGACTTCACTAGCCAATACGGACAGGATGATTCGATTCTTTCCTACCCCGTTGGATACCACCCAGAAAAAAAATTAATCGTTGATCGATACTCGCCTTTTTGGGTTCGAACTCGAATTCTCTGAATGGAGATTATGACTTCGGCTATATTTATACGATAAATGACGACAAAATCTATCCACGAGTTCACGATACTTGGCACGAAAGCCATTAACCGGAGTCCACAGCTTGGTGTTTGCGTTCCTTGGTTGGAAAGTCGGCAAATGTCGCTGCACCGAGGCGCTGTAGCGTTTACATAAAGAGGTGGCCAAGATCTCATCGTCCTCAAGGGACATCATTTTTGATCTGAACGCCAGGGGCGATAAATTGAAACGAGCTTACACAGCGACGTCCTTGTTTTGGGGAAGGCTTTGAGCAACGGACTTCGACTCCCGAGTTATTCAAGTTCGAATTATAATTGTGAAGTCATTCCAACATTTGTTTTCACTACAGCTGAAAAATAACTAATAATTATAAAATATTAAAAATACAAAACATATTAAATTATCGAATATTGATGATAATTATCTAAAAGATTTGTTTCAAACAAACGATTTAAAACAGTGACTGATTCCGGGTAAAATATTCAGCTTTTCTGAATCGGAAATATTTATTAGGTTGGTTATAAAATAAATTGATGGGCTGTTGAAGTTTACGCTAGAAGAATGACTATATATTTTTGCTTGTAAAGTAAGAGGATGCAAAGATCCCAATGACGGCGGAGGATTAAGTTGATTACCTTATAGAATCAGAAATTCCACTCACACACCGACTTAAGTGATCCCAATACCCGAGGCGGTCACGGGCTGTGTGCTAGAGGACTATTTGAGAGGCAAGGGTCAAGTAGGACGATTTTCAGAGCGAACAAATCCAAATAAAACAAGACATTTTGAGAAAAAAATCGGGGTTATTCAAATAGGATTTTAGATAACCCCTGAGCCTGGGGGCATGGAAAGCTTATCTGATAAAACTATTTGTTGGGTAGCGCTGGGCAGGGGGGAGGCAGACGTAAATAAAATCTGATATCAGGAAATTGAAATTAGAGCAACCGTAATAATTGTTTTGAAAATAACAATATGGTATGAAATCAGTAGCATTCCTATTTGGGGGGGGGGAGGGGCAACAAAGGGCAAGATAGCAGGGGATGCGAAACTTGAAGACGCATTCAACATCTAAAAACAAATAATTGAATCCCCTATTCCACATTTCTAAAGTCAAGAAAACGGATTTAGGACATGTCAACGATATGCTTTTGAACCTATCAAGCTAAAGAAATGAAATACACGAACGGATATATTTCTATTACTCTAAGTAAGCATAACGTCAAATATAAAAAGTACATTTTATGACATGCACATGTCGATGCGTGCTTCTATTGGTTACGTCTCACACGTTGCTGCGAAATCTCCAGCCACCTTTCTTTAGAATCTCTTCCTCACTCCCTTTAAAAAAACAGCATTAAACACTATATAAACCAAATGGAAAAGAAAATCTTATTGTTGCAAGTAAATTGGATTAAAATGGCTTTTGGCCATAATAAAAAATCTCAAAAGTTAATAATTTATTCTCCTGGTCTTTAACGATGAACCCGTGTTAAATGTGGCACCAAAATTAGAATTCTTCAGTTAATTTCAGTTAATAAAAGGCGTCAGACTTAAAATTATTTGGCTTATTAAGCTTAACAGGCTTGAAATTAAAAGTTCAGTATCTCTTTTGAATGGGAGGTTCCTACACTAACAAAAAAGTAATAGGCATGATATTGGTAATTCTCTTTGTTTTTTGTAAAAATTATTATGGATTTTTGTATATTTTTAAAAACTGAACATTTTAAAACAGCAATCAAGTAACTTAACGTTTGTCTAAATGAGATGAAGATTTGGCTAACATAGTTTACTTAGTTAAAATACTTTGATTCTTAAAATTTCTCTTAATTCTAACTTTTCGATAAAATGCATTATGAAGAAATTGCTACTGAACTATAATTTTAATGTATTTTTTGCCCTGATAATTTTCAATAATGAAATTTAAAATATTTTTTGAGGTGATATTTAAGGTTTGATTTAATTCATCTATTTATGCTTATGAATTTTTATATGAATTACGATAATAATGTTTTGTCTCCAGCAGAAAGGGATGAAAGTCGTTTTTCGCACAGGGAAAATGCACGTGGTCGCGTTTATCACAACAATCGGTTTTGGTGGCATTTGTCGTGAAACTGGCAACTGTTTTGTGTTTACCGTTTACGACAGAACAGCGGCGACAGTCATGCCCTTTATCATCGCTAATATACCTCCTTGGGCCTCTGTAACTCTCATGCCCCTTATCATCGCTAATATACCTCCTTGGACCTCTGTAACTCTCATGCCCTTTATCATCGCTAATATACCTCCTTGGACCTCTGTAACTCTCATGCCCCTTATCATCGCTAATATACCTCCTTGGACCTCTGTAACTCTCATGCCCCTTATCATCGCTAATATACCTCCTTGGACCTTTGTAACTCTCATGCCCCTTATCATCGCTAATATACCTCCTTGGACCTCTGTAACTCTCATGCCCCTTATCATCGCAAATATACCTCCTTGGACCTCTGTAACTCTCATGCCCCTTATCATCGCTAATATACCTCATTGGACCTCTGTAACTCTCATGCCCCTTATCATCGCTAATATACCTCCTTGGACCTCTGTAACTCTCATGCCCCTTATCATCGCTAATATACCTCCTTGGACCTCTGTAACTCTCATGCCCCTTATCATCGCTAATATACCTCATTGGACCTCTGTAACTCTCATGCCCCTTATCATCGCTAATATACCTCATTGGACCTCTGTAACTCTCATGCCCCTTATCATCGCTAATATACCTCCTTGGACCTCTGTAACTCTCATGCCCCTTATCATCGCTAATATACCTCCTTGGACCTCTGTAACTCTCATGCCCCTTATCATCGCTAATATACCTCATTGGACCTCTGTAACTCTCATGCCCCTTATCATCGCTAATATACGTCATTGGACCTCTGTAGTGTCTCATTAATGGCGCGCGTACAAAGTCACCAAAACATTAAAAAACTATTGATATAAACTCTGGAACTAATACACAAAGAATTGAAAGATCGTGGAAGGCTGCTAAGATATATACGTTACAAACGTCACTCGCTGATACATGCTGGATTCATACATGTCTTATCTCCAGAAAAAAAAGACCATGGCGGTCTGTTGGCAAGTGATGCTGCATTCACAGGCCACGGCTATGAGGGTTCCACACATAACCCAGCCGCCCGTTTCAGGATATTAGCACACTTCACTTACTGCCCCTAGGATGTAAATTTTGAGTATATTTTGTTCTAAAAGGAACACTATTTGCCACATTAGTTTAGTTGTTTGCATATTTTAATAGTGAATTATTTGAAAAGATTTATTAATTATTTTTGCATGGTCTTTGACTTGTACAAATTTTATCTATAGCGTTGCAACTGGAACTTACCCAAACGCGGGGTAGCTATCAAGTTTGTGCCGATGTACAGAACACCCCCTACTTATCACCTCTTGCACACACTATCTCACGCACCTCGTTCATCTAGCCCGCATGTAACCAACATGTAACCCTAAAATTTCAAAAGAATTGCGTAACAAACTGTTCACTGATTAAGGTTTGAAAACTTGCATTTATTTAGTAATCTCGATTTTAAAAAGGTTTTTTAAATCTAATTAATCAGAGTAAAATTATCATCTAAAACAAGCTAATTGTTCTCACTGGTGAGTTGTAACTTAAAAATATTCTCCACGAGGAATAACTTTCTGCTCAGAAAAAAATGAAATAATCTCGAAAAAGTGAATGCGTATTTAAACTCAATTTCCATCAAAGAATTTCCGATTCTTTTATTCAAGGTAAATCATTCTAGATTACATTAAAAGTCATTTCAAATCAATAATACTGAACATAAACAAAACAATTGATATCTACAAATGCTGCTGAAATTGCGGGAGTCGAACGAAAAGAGATTTTTCAAAAATTATTTCTCGAACATTGTTCTAAATATTATAATTAGCGGTCGTTTGGCGTTTGTTTCAACCCTGTAGATGTTAAGGTTGGCGAGAAATTGACAAAATACTTTTTTTGTTTTTTTTTGTTTTTTTTGTTTTTTTTTGTTTTTGTTTTTGTTTGTTGATTTTTCAGGAAATCCAGTTTTTCGGTATTTTTTTGGGGGGCCCGTGCACATCCTTGGGACCTCCTTAACATATTTGCAAAAGACCCGAACCCTTTATCTGGTATGGTTCAGGAGGAGTTGCATGATAAAGTTCGAACAGACAGCACAGACATTTCAAATATATAAACGCATTTTTTTCCAATAAGGAAATTGCGTTAGAAACCTAAAAGCCTCGATTTTTTGGGACAAATCAATTTTCAGGCCCAATTTTCAACAGCCAAGAAATATATGCACGTTTTTTTAAAAACTTTTGATTCTAGCAAAAGGTTTCCGTCCTGCCCAAAAGCAAGTGGATTTCCCCCTTGCTTAAATCAATGCTGGCTAATTATGCTAACATTATATTGACTTAGCTTAGCATAGGAACGCTATCCGTCGTGAACTACGACTTGTCAACACGTTTGGGCCCGTGTATTTACAACATCCAAGAGGTTTATGATGTCGTGTGGGTAAAAAATAACCATTATATTCTTTCTCATTCTCTTTGTTTTATAGGAAGAAAAGGTCAATATATAACCAGAGTTTCTCAACTACGATAATTCTAATTACAAACTTCTCATCTGAAACTAATCCGAAAACTGATTTTAAAAAGGGGGAAAAATGGCTGGTACCATTGTAACCAACTTGTTTATATTTCAATTTTTTATTTAAAAGAAATTTTTTGGGAAAAGGGGGGGGGGACGGGGGAGGTTATAGTAATGGTAGAAACTAGTATTAGTATTAAGAGACAGAGCCGTAAATGATAAAATCTGTGTTAAGGTAAGCATCAGAGCTACATCAGATATTGAAGAAGGTGGTAGGTTGAAACTTTTGTGATAATATCCTATCTTGTTTTTATATCCAAACTTTCACCTTCTGCAACATTTTATGTTTTCCTCACGTGACTTGAAAGCAGTCCGATATATCTATAGGAGATTCTTAAACAAATATTTATTTAGCCGGTCCTTTGTTAACGTGTTGTTTTTTTTCACTCGGAAAGTCTTATATTATCTTGTCTGTTACAGACGCTCCTTCTATACAGAAAATTATTGCGTCCTACGCTTATCCACGGGTTTGTGTCTAGTTCAGCATTCTTATTATTGTTTCAAATGTTGATAAAGTGTTGGTTTTCCTGGTTTCTTTAGGCAACCCATTCAACGTGCGATTTCTGGACGGGAAAAACGATAATTTGTGTCTGTTCTTGCATGAAGAGTAAGAAAGTTTTTTTTTCTTGTTCCCCTATGTATGACTAAGAGTTGTATTACATTATCTTTGTGTTAGTTTTTCAAGTAAGAATTGTTTGACTTATTATTTTTTGGGAGGGAATATTTCGTGACACTGGCAGTGGCGTTGCGTACGCGGGGCCGATAGCCCCGGGTGCAAAAACTCTGGGGGGGGGGAGACTGAAGACATACAAAATTAAAAGCAACAAATTATAATAGTAATAGTCATACGCTCGGGATGATAATCTCTTTTGACTCTTGACAAAGAAATGCAGAAACGAAACTACTGAATCAGAATCCATAGCATTTTGGGTACTTTTTATGTGCATAAAATTCATTCTTCTCAAGTTTCACCCATTGGTACGATGAACGATGTTCTTTAAAAATAATTAAAAAATCAAAGATTAAACACAAAACTGTTTACTTGCTTATTGGCTTTTTTCCTTCTCATTTTCAGAGTCCAATACTAATCGAGGGGATCAAATGTTCAATTTTATGATCCAACTGCAGTAAAAAGACTTGCCCTTGTTTAATGTGTGCACAAGTTGAAAGCATTGGCTCAATTATTTTTTTTAACGGTTTAGTGTCAAAGAGGACAGGAACCAGTTTAATTAGATGTCAAACTAGTTTTTAAAAGGTGAATTTGAACAATTTTGCACAATACCTGAACGCCCTAGCAACCACCAAAGCTCAGCTTCGTGAAAAAGCTATTAAAGTGTGCGAACATAATGTGATTCTAGAGCAAGTACGCTGAGAGTCAATATAAGGATGTGTAAGGTCGGTGAAAGATTACAGCATGCTTGTCAGTCCTTTGCCAACTACACAGCACTGACAATGTTAGGTGGAATCTGTAAACAGACCCCGATGTTTATATGTGGCAATCAAAGAAAAACAACCTCAGCCGCCGTGGGAGTCATTGCAAAAGTGGAACCGCTATGAATAAGAATTTTAATAACTTTGAAATGGTAACAATAAATGGACTGGAAAGCCTATGTTTTTACATGCAGAATAATGGGGACGCAATTGGGAAGGTGAAGGGGTACATCTTAATACATCAGGTTGTGGAGCTTGAAAGGATATAACTAAATTACACAAATTGTCAATGACCAAACAAAGCCATGCACCAATGCAGAACCAAATTGTTCCACACCAATCGGCACGGCAGTGACGAAAGGCAGTCTAAGCATGTACAGAAAGCGACTACCCTTCAGGAAAATAGAGGGGTGTTGCAGAAAACCATGCGAAGGTGTTAATGGAGGGATCTGTAAACATGCGAGAAAGGAACCCAGAATCGTTGCGTACATCCTACCCCAATAGGAGACTCGTGAAAGGAGGAACTGTCCGGACTCTGTGGGGGAAATGGCATCGAATATCATAAGGATTTTTAAATAAAATCATGGAATACTTAAGGCATTTTATTCCTTGCATTCTATTTCAATATTTTCAGTCATGTAATACTCAGCACTTTATTAACGTTATTGAATAACTTCAGTAAAATTGTGTAAGTGTAAGGGGTATTGCACTTGAGCCTCGTGAAAGCCTGAGGAAAGGGGAATGATGATATCTGTACACAGGCAAACATGGGATGTGAGGACAGTGGCGTAGCGAGAGGGGGCAAGGGGGTAAATGCCCCGGGCGGTACTTTTTTAGGCAAAATTCGCGTTGTTAATTGCTTCAAAGAACAATTTGAACAAAATGAGCTTTTTTTTTCAAAATAAAAAAACAAATACGAAATTGATAAACGAATAAAATAACTATCCTGAAACATTTAAACTGCTAAAATTTCAAACATCATATTGGATATAAAGTCTTTTGATACTAATGGTACTGAACTGCACTTTGTACTCTTTGGGAGGCAAATTTCTCATTGTTAATTAGCTTCTAAAAATGAAAAACATTTAACGCTTATGAGGTTTAACATATGCAGTTCACTTATTCTTTCACTTATACATCTCACTTTTGTCTTCTAAATTATACATTTATACTATTTAATTTTTATACCAAACACCCGCCCCACGTTTTTAGTCATATTAAATGGAAGTTAGAACTTAAAAGTTTTAAATTATTTTCTTCTTTTTAGTCCACCTATAAATATTTGGTTTTTAAAAATGCTTATTTGCTTATATTCCTTATACTCTTTTTAGTCTATTATGGGTAAAATCATAGAGTATATATTACTTTTATTAACATAAGAAAATTCATTAAATACAAAATTGCCTACATGGTTTCCATATGTAATGGATTGTCATGTCTAACCGCGAGGAGGTGAGGCATTTTAGACCCAAAACAAACAAACACAAACATATGGACAAACAAACACAAACGCTTATCAATTGAAAACACAACACTAAGACTGCTTTCTTATTCAATTTTCTTCAATGATTTAACTCCCCTTTTTAAAATCTTTTTTTTACCTCTATTTATTTTACCAAACACCTCATAAGCGCCGCCCAACGTGAGGTCACGTGGTTAACTGAGTTGGTACGTGAAAAAATAGCAGACGGATAAGAGATGCTTATATAGAGATAAACTAAAAAATGCAATAAGTAAATAACGGTACATTCAATCGATCTGAAATTTTGATACAATGCATTGTCATCCAAGATCTATATGTGGTCAAATTTTGAGGACTTTAGGACCGTCAGAAGTGGTTTAATTTTACATCGGCAAATTTTAAAAAATTGCGGACAGACAGACACGAAAGCAAGTTAATAAAAAATTGTTAATAAAAAAATAAAAAAATAAAAAAAAAGCTGACAAAATTTCTTGAGAGTATAATTGACATTTCTATATCCATGGAAAAATAGAATTTGTATTTTCATGGTCATAGCGAAGAAAATTCCATTGCAATTATTGGAAACAATTCTGGAATTGATGCATCTGAAGCTAATCTACGGTACTTTCAAATTTTGCATTTAAATTAGATTATTTGAGTAATAAAGTATATCAAATGACATTCTCAGGCAAGGACTATGTTACCTCACGGGTAAAAAAAAATGTATTACTGAATTCAAGCCCACTAGATTTATCCAAATTAGGATAATTATGCTCAAATTTACCATACCTAATATACTAGATATACTATACTATACTATATACGACGCGCGGCATGGCATGCGCCGCAAACTTGCTCATAGATAGTGCAAAGAACGGGGGAAAGGAACGGACACAAACAGTGAGTGAACGTCGGGGGGGGGGCGCCGACGCATTGTTGGTCTCGAGACATGCACACTGTGGTTGTTGTTACCTGCCCCTCGCCCCCAACCCACAACCACGATCTCTCGCCAACCATAAATTGTGATTGGTCGACCCTAGCAAGGGTCGCGCTTATTTTTACACGTCTTGTGCTTGTCCTGGTGAATTATATATAAATATTAATAATAATATAGATAAATTATGAAAATTCCTTAGAACTTTCATAAGTAATGCCAATTGCGAAAGAAGGTTCTCTAAAATTAAGTTAGTGAAAAATTAATTACAATCAAAGATGTTATTTTGGCTATTAAGCATCGCATGGATGAAAACATTAATACATCTAAGATTGTGCAATGGGGAAAAACAGAAAACATCAATTTTAATCAAGACATGAAAGCTCTTCTATTTATTTCTAGCATAAAAATTAGGGCTGCGGAAATTTACGATTAATTTCTCGATTAATCGTTAGAAATTTTTATCAATTAAAATTATTTTAATCGATAAAAATTCGATTAAAATGAAAGAAAATATTTATAAATTAATTTTTTTTAAAAATATTAATAAATAATTAATTATTAATAAATAATAATAATTTATAATTTTTTAAACGTACAAACTTCTCCCGCGTAATATAATAATTAATTTTATTAATTTATGTGGACCGGCAGACGTCAACTAAAAAATGGCTGACAGCATCAGCGCAGTTTGTTTAAAAGTCATAACTAGATTGTTCAGCAAAAATTTTGTTTTTAAGGTAACTGCGGATGGTGAAAAATTTTACTGTGTTCACTGCCATAAACAATTCTCTTTTAAAGGATTAAATACATCGCTGACGTACCACCTTCAGCACAAACATCCGATCAAGTATCAACACATTGTCATAAAATTTAGTTCAAAATATTTTTGTTAATGTCTGAGAGACAGGGGAAATAACTCAATAAAATATAATAAATCAATTACCTGTTTTTGTTACTTCCCTTGAAATGTTCAGTTTAATGACGTCATAATTTATTATTATATTTTTTTTTGGCTTTAATCGAAATTAACGATTCATTAATCGTTAATTTTTAAAAAAAAATTGAACGATTAAATTTAAATTAATCGATAACAGCCCTGATGAAAATGTATATTGTTCTCATTAATTTCTATTCTTTAAAATAAAAGCATAAACTTAAACATATTTGTCCGGTTGGGTGGGGGGGGGAGGGCGGAAAACCTTGTTTCTGCCATGGGCGTCACATACACCGCTGTGTGGGGCATCATGCTCACCTTCTCCGCGCTGGAAACACAAGATACGCCACTTTTATCCTGTATTCCGTTTGAAAAGAACGATATATTTCTATGTTCAAAATTTTGATGTAGTGTACTATTGAAATATTTTGTAAAAAAATAATATTTAACTATCAGCGTAATTTTTATTTCTTTTCTTAAAATGGCATATCTATATAGACGTGTCATGGGCGTCAATAGGAATTTTCCAGGGGGGCACACATTTTTTTACAGGCTTAAAAAACGAAAAGTAGAGCAATCGCGGGATTCCGAAATGACGTTATTAGAAGATTTTGGGGCGTCTGCAGCATCTGACTTATCATTGGCATTGAGGACAACAGTACACGTTCAACAGCCAGACACAGCTGAAACAACTGTTTCTAATTTGATTTTTAATTTGATTGTTCTTCATTTCCTAAATTGGATATTGGAAGGTACTTATTGACACACGACATTTCAAATGAGTTTAAATTGCAGCTGATTCGTGATTGTTGGACCCCTAATTTTAGAGATGACAGTGATGGAAACAGAGTTTTTATATATGCATGGCTATCAGACTATTTATTCACCGTGGCTTGTATACTCGCAAATGTTAAAAGGTGCCTTTTGCAAATATTGCGTGTTGTTTCCGCAAAAAGTAATTCGAGGAGTTCAGGGAGCATTTGTCATCAAACCATGCACAAAATATAAAGATTTCAACGAAGATGCACGTAGCCGCACAGAAAGCACATGGCACATAGGCTCTCATGAAGATGCAAGCAATTTTGTTGCATTATTGGAAGCTAAAGCAGTTTCTATAGGTGAGCAGTTGAACTTAACATTTAGAAGACAAATTCAAGAAAATTGCAACAAACTGGGTCTCATCATTTCTACAATCCTATTTTGCGGCATGCATGATTTAGCACTTCATGGAAAAGAATCAAATTCTGGTAATTTTTATGACCTGTTAGAGTTTGGTGCTGAATCTGGAGATGAAGTTCTTGGTAATCATTTGTCAATTGGTTCTTTTAGTGCTAATTATATCTCGGCAACTCCGCAAAACACTATGATCGAAATGTGTGGGTCTCTCTTGTGTGAAGACATTGTTCGTGAAGCAAATAATTCAGTTGCATTTTCTATACTTCCCGACGAAACAACTGACATTTCAGGCATTGAGCAGATGTCACTTGGTGTTAGATTTTTCAAAGAACAAAATGGGAAAATGATTGTCAAAGAAGAATTCCTGGGATCTATTCCAATTATCGATAGAACAGCTGAAGGATTAGCCAACACCATCATTACAAATTCATTAGAATTTGGATTAGATTTGACAAAGGATTCGACGGATATTCTACAATGGCAGGTAAAGAAGGAGGAGTCCAAACAATAATTCGAAAAAATTCCCAAAAGCAGCATTTGTACAATACAGTTCACATCAACTCTATGGCGGATTAAAGGGGGGGGGGTTGAACGGGCTAAAGCCAGGGGCCCCCGATGATTAGGGGCCCCCAAATTTAGTATATTTTATAAGAAAGATGGACAAATGTTTGCATGAATTCCTGAAAATATAATCAATTAAATAAATTAATTTTAAAAAACAACTGATTTTATAGGTTCACTAAGAGTAAGAGAAAATATTAATGATTATTGTTTAAATTTTTAAAACTTTCATCAGTCTCGTGTGGTCTTGAGGTAAAATGTCACCCTGCTGTGCAAGCGGTCACGTAATCGATTCCCGGCGTGGGTACAAATGTTTTTAAAAATTGTATTTTTACACTCAATATTAGGATACCGCAAACAGTTATTTCTTCGTATTCCATTTGTTCATGAATAATCTTTGACTGGGAAGGCCGATCCCGTAGTACAGACAAAGTATGTTAAAGGAACCGATGAACTATTTAGTTACAAGTTACAGTCTTATATTAGCTGCTAGCAATCATTTTATTTAAAGGGACGCTGGCTGGATAGGGCCCGAGTTTGAATTGCAGCCAGGGGCCCCGTGCAGTCTTAATCCGCCCCTGCATCAACTAAATCTGGTCGTGAACGATTTAAATAATGTGAATGCTGTACGAAACACAATAGGAACAATTAAGTCAATTATATTTTTTTTCCGAGAAAGTAATCAGCGAAAAAAACTAATTCCAAATGTTCCTTTGCTATGTGAAACTAGATGGACACATAAATTTAAATATAAAAGCTTGCGGAGTTTTGCTGAAAATGTGACAGAAATCGTTAAACAACTGGACTGGAATATTTAGTACAATCTGGAAAAAGCAAACACGTTGCATATCAGTTACTTTGTGCTGTAAGAACTCCTACATTTGTTGTTTGTTTAGTTATTATAAAAACATATTTCTTTAAAGCTAGAAGCTGTGACCCAAAAATTGCAGTCAGTGCATTTAGATTTACTGGCAGTGCAAAAATACATTGAAGAATTGTTGACTACGTTAGCTGTTGATCGACAGAATTGTGATGAGAGGTATAAGGAATTTTTTAGAGTTGCAAAAGGTGTTGCAGATGACATTGGTGTCGACATTCAACCTCCACGACAAGCTGAAAGACAAATGAACAGGGAAAATCCAAAAGTTGAGACCACTTTATGACATTTTTCTAAAATTTAGGGGGGGGGCGGGGGAATGTGCCCCCCTTTCCCACGCCCATGAGCAGCGTTAAATAGCATATTTATAATGTACTTGCGTGAAATTTTTACCTGTGTTAAATAAAGACTACAAGAATAGTTAACGGTGCGGCTCTCTGCTAAATTCCGCTACCACAAAGTGGCCCCAGAGGCGTCACTAGGGTTGGTGTCACCCGGGGCGGTAGCTCATGGTGTCACCCCTTCACGACTGAAGGGGCCGTCTATAAATGACGTCACGCGAGGTTGCCGATTTTTACCCCACCCTCCCCCAGCGTCATACTTTGTCACAAAAATATAGACCCCGTCCCTTTTTTTACGATATGACGTCACAAAGCTTTGACACCCCTCCCCCAAGCCGTATTTTCTCAATAAAAATTAGCATGTTGCAAATTATTTTTTGTCATTTAAATATGTATTTAGGGTAAGTCTGCACCGTAATATCGTAACACGCGTGAAGTCATTGAAAACGTAATTAAATAAATGGTAAACAATCAAATATTTAAGTGGAACTTTTATTTAAAGTTTCGCGTTTTTTATGTGACGTCACATTTCTTAAACACCCCCCTCGTACCACATCGTCATAGATGCGTGGACCCCCCTATGGCGGATTAAAAGGGGGGGGGGAGTAGCTGAACGGGCTAAAGCCCCCAATAATTTAAGGGCCCCAAACTTTTTATGAATTATAGTGTATAATAAAGATGCAGGCCATTATGTTTGTACGAATCCCTGAAAATGCCTTGGACAGTCATACGGCAATGCTGCAAATGAGTAGGAAGTATAACCGAAAGCAGGCTATTCTTCGTGAGAAGTGCATTGTAGCTCATTATGTGCCGTGTACAGCTCATTCCTTTAATTTGGTTGGGAAAAGAGCAGCAGGTTGTCCTACTGCGGTCAGATTTTTTTGTCTTCTGCAAAATCTTTATACCCGACTTGTTGCATCTACTCATCGTTGACAGGTACTTCAAAAACATATGAAATTGATACATGCCAACAAAGCATTGTCTGACATAAGATGGTCAGCCTGACATTATGCTGTAAGGTCTGTTAATAGCTCATACTCATACCATGAGAATATCGCAGCACTGGAAGAATTAGCAACGAATGAAAATCAGCCACGTGACTGCCGACTTGAAGAAGGAGGATTTCTAAAGGAAATTGAACAACTGGAAGTCGCTATTTTACTTGAAATTTGGGAAACAATTTTAGAAAGGAAGTATCTCATTGAGTTTGTTAAAAAATAGCATTCTTAATTTTATTCCTATGAAGACAAAAGAAAGGAAAAGTCCGTGGTAAAAACAGTGTAAATAATCTTCAATACTATCAAACAAAAAAGAAAGCATCAGTTTGATAAATCTCATCAACAAAACAGTATTCTCCTGGAGAAAAAAATTCAAGATTGAGGTAGTTCTGGTAATCATTGACAAACTTTCTTAAGCCCTACAACATTGGTTAGGTGCATATAAATACATCCATGAGAAATTTGGCTTTCTTACAAACCTAACTGAGTTCAGCACTTTCGCCACCCGATGGACAGCAGCCAAGTTAATGGAAGAACATTCAAGTGATTTCGAAGAAGGGGTCGGGTAAATCCGAAGCAACAGTTTCGTCCCCCTCAATTTACTAGCAACCCCATCGAGCGGTGCCGGTTTAGGGCCAGGAGCGCCAGTACGGATTAGCAATAAGTTCCGCGAAGAACACATTGGATGCCAGCTCTGAGGGAACCTTCCAGTGGGGGTTGCACCCTAGGTAGGTCTTTGAGGATCCCCCGGTCTGCGGTGGTCCTAACCATGGAGACCCGTGTGCTTTGCCGGGATGGCGCCAAAGTGGTAGCGGGTCGTAGTAGGAAATTCCACCACCTCCTTGTGAGGGCAACTTAGTGGGAGGCATCTTCGACTGTATGTCCTGGATGCCCAGGTGGCCGCTTCAGAAGCGACCGCTTTTTTTTTGTCCTCAGCTGTTACATCTCTTTGGTGGCCAGATGGCTAAGGTGGTCTTCCGGGAAGACCCATAAAGATCACTAGGCTCGGGGCTTCTTATTTTCTTCCACATGTAGGTTCATGAGTGATTTCGAAGACTGTTTACCTTCAGAATTAGTCCAATTTTCAGAACTCTTAAAAAAGTTATTGTCCAGCCCCAGGCCCATGGTAAGGAAAAGGAATTAGCACAAAGCGAAACTCAAAAAACTTGCACAGAGCTAATAATTTTGCTGCTTTTGAATGAGCTATATTTCACAAAGTCCTTTACAAATGTACACATCGCACTTTGCATCTATCTTTCAATGATGACATCAAACTGCAACTGATAGCGATCCTTTTCAAAGTTGAAAAGAATATATGAGTTAGAATTTGCATGGGACGAAAAAGGCTGAATATGCTCTCTCTAATGAGCATTGAAACGTAACTTGTAAGCTTACTCAGCTTTATTGACTTGATTGAAAACTTCGCCATTTGAAAAAATCGCAAACGAAAGTTGTAGGTTGAAATAATAATCATACATATTTTTCAATAATTTTTGTTATTTCAAATAGAGAAAAGAATTCGTTACCTCATTAATTTTTTTTTAAATACGGAATAACGCGTAATACTATTCTTTACGGGGGCGCGTTCGTAAGCACTAAACAGCGTAAGTCGGAATGGGACCGTCGTAACCGGAGGACTACCTGTATATAAACATGCATATCTATGCTTTCACGCCTTTAATAAATATATATATATATAAATAAAATATTACACTCAAAGACATTGAATTCATAATTTTCCTCAAGAAAAATATCAACAAAGAAAACCCATGTTTTGATTATTTTTTTTCTTGGGGGGGGGGTGAAAAAAAATCGTATTCCCCCCCCCCACCCCACTGTGGTGGAGGGAGTCGTGAGGTGGGATTCGTTCATGCTGTCGGTGTGTCCAAGTCCAAATGGCTTTATATCTTTTAAAACAGAAGACACTGCCTCTTACATTCCAGCCTTTTTTAAAGATCTCTCTGCTGCGACTATTTCTTTTCTTTTTTTCCTAATTTGTTTTAATGTTGTTTGTGTGTTGGGACTGTTTTATTATTGCAAGTTAACTGATATTTTTTTAAATCCTTTATATTAACTCGTGGTGTCTGCGGCGGACCTTGCTTGCTTGCTTGCTTGCTTGTCGCCAAAACTTTTGATCGATTTTTAACCCACTTGCTCGCAAGATAGCGAGCTGAAATTTTGCAGGCAGTTTTGTACCGATGATAAAAACAATGTATCAAAATTTCAGATCGATCGCATGTACCGTAATTAAATTATTGATTTTTTAGATTATTTTTTTTATTCCTATGTATCATGCTATTTTTTGAGATAGAGCGTCGCGGTGCGTATTATATTGAACAACCTTTCTGTCGCGCAATAAGGTGCGTATTTTATTGACAGCTCTTTTTATAAACATATTCCTGATCGGTGCGTATTATATTAAACATGTTTTACGACACAACTTCAATTTTGTATTTCTGGATGGTCTGGCGCTGCGTATTATAATGAACATTCTTTTAGTTACTTCTCGTACATAAAGGATTTATAGTCAAAAACTTGGTTTTTTACGGGTTTTTCTTATTAATAAGAATTTTCGCGTTTAACGTATTTCATTGTATTTCTTAATTTCTTTCTAGATTAAAAAAATTGTCATCTTTTGTTTTCTGACATAAAATCGTACACAGTAAAATTTTAGGCTCGGGTGTCACCCCCTGACGGGTGTCACCCGGGGCGGCCCGCCCCCCCCCCTAGTGACGCCACTGAGTGGCCCCCAGCAAAAAAATAAAATTAATTAATTTGCAAAATAACTTAACAGTGATAAGAGCTTAATCTTGATTTTCTATAGGCTATAAATTATTAATGAATTTAATAAATTAAACCCAATTGTCATTCACTTTCAAGAGAAAATTATCGCGAAACAGTAGTTTATTCACGGAAATGCAATTTTACTTTTACCGTTGCCGTTAAATAATTTGGCTTCGTACTTAAAACTTTGCACTCTTCAAAATTAGCCCTAATTATCATAAAATGTATTAGACTATATTGTATTTATTATTGAATTAAGAATGAATTATTATTTCTTTGAACTTTTACTTTTCTTAAAATTCTTTCAGTTTCAGTGTTTAAACTGTTTTTGAAAGCAATTTATTACAATTACAGTATTGAATTCAGAAGAAGAGAATGGTTGAAAAATAATTTATGTTTAAAATGTCATTGTTTATTATTTATTTTTAAAGTTAAGGACTTATCAAATTGTACAACAGTACTTGAGTGACTTGACTACTTTCATGCAGTCAATAATATAATCTTTTCTATAATAATTAATAATATTTAACAATAATAAAATTATAATTTTTTATTTAAGTAAAGGTTTTAGAAAAGTCAGCGAAATAATTTTTTGCTTAGAATTTCTCTCAAAATTACATTATTTTTGTAATTTATTATTTAAATGTGTCAAAGAACTTTTAAAGGCTGGAACATAAATTATTATACAGTTTTCTCATGTAATGTTTGTTTGAAGAAAAGAAGAAAGAAAAAAACAGAAGTATGCAATACTAAAAATAAACAATGTCAACAGACTTTATAACTTCCGCTTCCGTTAGTGACGTCAGATTTGTCATCAAACAGCTTGTCAGTTCTAGAAACTAAAGACTAAAGACACTTATCTACTCACCGAAACCTTGTTGCCAATAAGATATTTTGAGTAATGTCTCTTAATAATTCTCATGCCCACGGTGGTGTGTTAATTTTTGCGAGTGAAAGGTAACTGCAAATTTAAGTCTTTACTCTTAATAAGACTGGTACTAATTAGGCCTACTAATCGGACTAATCCTACTATTACTATTATAATTATAGTATAGTTACTATTACTATAGTACTATACTATACTATACTATACTATTACTATTATTAATTATTACTATTAACTATTAATTGATTACTAAAATTACTATCTATACACTTAGGTCTTAGGTACTTTGACAAGATATTTAAATATTCATATTGTCATATCATTCTAAAACAAAGATGGAAAGATTCTAAAAATAAATTATAGACATAAACAAGAAGCTGTAATTTATGAAGTGGGAAGTTGGTGACAAAAGACAATTTAAAAAAAATTAATAACTTTTTTAAAAACACCAAATGCAAAAAAAATATAAAGGTTTCGTCAAGTGCACATAAGTCATCAGTAACAACATTGCTCAGAAACAAAAAAAGCAAATCCGCACCTAAAAATCAGTTAATGTAGATTTTCGTAATGTAAAAAGCAAACTAAAAATTGGGCTAATACCCTTACGGATAAACATTCCGCCCGCCACTGGTTAAACTTCATATCCTTGTTTTTGTGTTTATATTAGATACCCTTCTATGAAGAAAATAGATGCACCTGGGCCACAGAATTATTTTCAATATTGTTAGTAAAAAAGCTATCTTCAACTTATAGACAAGGTTGACTTATAGATGAGTATATACGGTAGCTAAAATAGGTTTGTTATAAATTGAATAAAAAATGACACACTTAAATTATGCCAATTAGGTTATCTTATTTGCATATATATTAGAGATTGTTGTTTTATTCTTAAAGATGATATTAGTTTACCCAAATTAGATTTCTTAAAATAATATATAGTAATATAAGTTATAATTTTTTGCGAAAAGGTTAAGGGTTTGTTAAAGAGGTTTTTATTTTTTGTATAGGTAGTCTATAAAGTCTCTTTCTGGAGAGGCTTAGTTAATATGGGCAGGCACTTTTAATTGAGGCACTGATCACGTCTTTTTCTTTTTTTTCGCAGTACAATGTTGACAAACTAGTCAGTTTCCAGTTTCTGATACTGCAGGTTGGAATGTATGATTTTAATTATTGCCACCATCTCTCATTCACTGTCCTAATTTTTCTCTAGGATTCTGATCTACTATGATGGAATTGAAATAAATTTTGAAGGTCCTCCATCCATAACACAAATGAAAGGAAAGAAGAAGGGAAGAATATATTTGACAACACACAGAGTAAGATACATGATAATTTGGTGAATATCAATTATGTTGTTAATTATTGTTTTAAAACAAAATAATTATTTGTAGCTAGGTTTTGCACAAGAAACAACCATCAAAACATATAACTTTAAAAAGAGAAACATAAGATTAGATAATGGCTTTCGTTAAAAAGAATTCATTAAATAAGATTTTTTTTTCCTCCAATAATTGTTGGGGCATCCATATATTACGTACGCAAGGAGGGGGGAAAGGGTTCTTTACTTAACGGCATTTTGCGTATGGATGCATGCGGTGTGGGGGGTCTCGAATGAATGTGTATGTACGCACAACAAATTTAATTTGAATAATACTAAGCCCAGTAACGTAAACCGCTCAGGCTGCACAAGGCATTGGAGACCGACTGAGTCATGACTTATATGCAATTATAATGGTCCCCTTTTCAGACCATGACGGCCTATTGGGCAAGTGAAGTAGCGTTAAAAAGTTTCATTGAGCAACCACTAACAAGCAGGGGATTGTGGGGCTAGCACAATGCCCCGGTGTCCTTGCCAGTACCGAGGCTCGAACCCATGACTCAAGTTTTGCCTCGGTTCGACAATCCAGCGCGCTACCACTTAGACCACCGCGCTCCATGCTTTTAATTACTTGGAAGTAATTAACATTTGATTCAGACCAAACGTTCACACATTACTAAAATATTTGCGTCTGATTTATGTTTCCATTTCTTGAAATTAGTAGAAGTTTCTCTTTCGCCAACCGGTGCCTCAGCCGTTATAAATACATAACGGGATGACAATTTCACTGCTGGTATTGTTCTATTTTATCAGTTTTTTTATGCAGTGTTCAAAACAATAAAATTTGATTGTTCTATTGTATTTCTTCAATAATTTCAACATGAAAAACACAATATTACTAAAAACTATACAGGGCCGTCCATTTTTTTATCTAATTGAAAATTAGCATGTTGCAAATTACTTTTTATCATTTTCAGTATTTATCTATTTTAAGGCTGCACTCTAATACCTTAACACTAAGAAGCCATTGAGAACATCATTGAGTAATTGCAAGTAATCAAATATTTTAGTGGCACCTTTATTTAAATTTGCGCATTTTGATGTGACTAAACATTTCTTAATACCCCCCCCCCTTGTCACACATTGTCACAAATGCGTGACCCCCCTCCCTAGGCGCCTGACATTAATAATGGACGGCCCCAAAGAGTAAAACCAATATCTTTCGACTCTTGCTTAAAATTAATTATTCAAATGGAATTTGTACGTACGCTTAGGGGAGGGGTCCCGAAAATGTACAGGGTGCAACAAGGGGGGAGGGAGTATTAAAATACGACTTTTGTGCATACGTAATATATGGATGACCCCTTACTTACATTTAATTTAAATATCTTACATTTCTGTCTCTTTTTTTACAATGGCTTTGTAAACAAAATATTAGAGTAAGTTTCTGCTATTCATTATAGCATGCTTTTTAGAAATTTCTCCTTCATTATTAAAGGGCTAATTTTTTAACAAAATTCTATTATTAGGTAATTTTCAACAGTCAGGATGCCAAAGATCAAATGCAATCATTTTCTATTCCATTCTTGTGTATGAGGGAAGTGGAATTAGAGCAGCCAGTTTTTGGAGCTAATTTTATTAAAGGAAGAGTAAAGTCTGAGCCTCTAGGTAATTTATTGACCACTTTTAAAACATAAAACTAATTTGCACAAAAATTTTTTATAAACATTTCATAGTTAACAATGTAAGACAAATTATTGAAGTGAAAGAAAAATAGAGATTGATTTTACATTTCAAGTTTCCTAATTTAAAATAAAGCAAGTAGAATGTTCAACAATTTCATTTTTACAGTTGTGATGATTTGTTTTGGAAATTTGATTTTGTCTACTAGGAAACTGGGAAGGAGAAGCTAAATTTAAGATGTATTTTACCCATGGTGGAGCAATTGAATTTGGAAAAGCAATGCTTCATGCTGCATCTCTTGGTGAGTCCATTTTAAATAATATACCTTTTTTGGAAGTCGTTGATTTTGACCTTATCCTCAGTTTTGCCAAGAAAAAAAATCTTTCTTACGATGTAAACTAAAGTATTATAATTTTAAAAAAATAAAATTTTACTTTGCGCAACAGTATATTATTACCCAAATTTTTAAATAATTAAAAAAATGCTTTAAGATATTATTATCTTACTTTAACAAATTATTATGAAATTGAAAATGTTTAATTTATGTAATCAAACAGATCTCCCATCAAAGGACGATATTCACGTTTTTTTTACAAAGCCCAATGGTCATTTATAAAAATCATTTTGTTGATTTCCTTTTCATAGCTTCACGAAATAGACCTCAAAATCCCCCACCATATTATGCGCCACCAGGGGGTGATTACTATGCAGCACCACCACCAGCTTATGAGCCACCAAGAAACTCTTATTATTCATGGGTTCCTTACGACACATTTCCAACAGCTCCACCAGGTATGTTAAAATAACAAAAAAATGTAACAAGTTTGTTTAAAATACAACTTTTTGTTGCTTTAAATACTCTATTGCAATTGTTCAAATAAATGAACAGCCAGTTAGAAATTTTGATAATCCTGGCCCTGCTGCTTTTTAAAAAATAACAACTTCAAGGGCCCTTTTCTTTTAAGTGTTAATAATGAATTAGTTTAAAGACATAACCATTCTGAATATATAGAAATAGAAATGCAAAAAGTGATTTTTATAAATTGAGACGACTGGTTGAACAAAATAAGGGTAGGAAGTAGGTAGCTAGACGGTGTTAAGAGCACAATAGGGTAGACATTAGGACAGACGTCCGGAAGTATTTCGGAAGCATTCTGTAGTTTATTTATTATTTTTTAGTCTACTTCCTGTTTCACAGCTGCAGTTCTCAAATATTTTAAAATGTACCCCTTGTCTACATTTTTACTTATTGTTATAGGGCCTCAAACTATATAAATATTTAAGAAGAACACTATCCAGTGAGTCTAAAATTGTCGTTTCCGAAAAAAAAATTGTGTGTGTCTTCTAGCCTCGATGTTGTTTGTTTATTGTGTTTTTAAATATATTTGTTGTTATTTTTTATTAAATAAATAGGCTATTTTGTTTAATGTTTAGAATGATCATCAATATCTCTCTTTCAGTAACAGTCACAAGCAATGAGTAATATATATACACTTAAATTGTGAAAAATGCCAGATTTCTTATTTTTAATAATAATAATAATAACATATTTTTTTCACAACTTATATTTATAGTAAACAAACCAAATAAGCTTTGGAAATAAAAACAAACAGAAAATAATGTAATTTTTTAAAATCAAGAATTTTAGAAATATACATCCAGATATTCGCATGGAATAGCAAAATGTACCGTGTGCATAATTGTTGTCATTGGCAACTATTCATCCTTCAACCTCATTTTGACACTACTACTATTGCCTTGTTCTCATTGTTTCATTCATAAAAAGTGCCGTGTTCAAAAGCCATTTAATTTTAACATAGGTTACAATTAATTATGAGTCAAAGTTGTAGGTCCACAAGGAATTCCTAATTTTATTTGTACGTGTTTATAGTATAGAGTGAGGACAGTTCGTTTTGTCATGAGTCATTTTAAAATAATTGAGAACTGCAACTGTGAAACAGGAAGTAGACTAAAAAATAATAAATAAACTACAGAATACTTCCGGACGTCTGTCCTAATGTCTACCCACAATAGATATTGGTAGGTTGATCAACATGAAGATTGACACTCTCCAGATACTTCAAGAACTGCACATGCCAATTATGGACTAACGCGAAAAAAAAGAAGTTTTAAAGTAAATGCGTCGCAGGATTACCGCTGTTGAAAGCATTACCTATTTATAGTGATCTATTTATAGATTTAACATTTCTATTAAATTTCTGTTAAAAAAAATGCTTTGTCTGGTTGTTAAATGTTTGACTCGTGTAAAAAATTTTTTATTTTTTATGAACACTTATTTTACGAATTGTGAATGTTTTTTTAGACTCTTTAAAAAAACAACAAAAATACTTTTTATCACTGTTTGTGGTGGAAAATGGCTCTTAATGAAGGAGATTTTGGTTGTGCTCATTTTTGTAGAACTTGATGGTTAAGCTTCATTTTTATTTTTTTCAATGCTGTTTTTATGTAATTTATAATTTTTCCATTTTAAAAAAACCTATAATTTAACTTTCATTCTTTTTTATTTTTTGGTGAAATTTATTTATATCAAGAGAATTCTCAGAACCATTAGTTTATGTTGATATAACTTGAATTGTTTTAAAAATAATAATAGTATAAAAAAAAGTATAACCTTTTTTAATCTTATGTTTTTGTGTAGCACAAACAATCTACATGACCCAAGCACCTCCACCCTATCCTGGAGTTGATCCCAATATGGCGTATCCACAACCTTCTGCTCCAATGGCTAATGGACATGGTAAGTATTTTAAACACGCAAACCTGCCAACACTTCTGATTTTGTCGGAATTCTACAGATTTTACCCCTCTTTGAGACCTCCTGACAAAGCCCTTATAAGTCTGATTTGTTGACCATTATTATTTTTCACAGGTTTAAAACTAAAAAAGCAACAAAAATAAATAAATAGAGTAATAAAAAATAGATTGAAGATGCCTCTTCCTTTGTTTTTTTCTATACTTTCACTATCGAAATAAACTCCTATCTCTAAATCTTTCTTCATTTGTCATAAATCCTATCATAAGACATTCCTTTTACTAATATTTACGAGATTAAAAAATAATAATTCAGTTGTGCTGTGATTTTTTTTAGTTAAGGCTTTTCTCAATTAAATGGATAAATTTTATAAACAGCTGTGATGAAAAAAACTTTTCAACCGACTTAGCTTGAGAGTGACAGTAATGGACATAGTAATATTGGTAGTTTTGTATCAAAAATAAATGTTATTTAAATTCTTGAAAAGGAGAATTAAAAAAAAACCCATTTATTAGAGCATCACCGATCACCCCCTTGATATATTTGCATTCTGTGCCAGACTCACTTATCTATTGAAAGTGGTGGGTTCAATGATATTAATAAACAATTTTAACACCAGAGATACAACTGTTCCCAAAAGTAAAAGCAATGAATCTACGACATCCATGTCTAATCTCTTTGCAAAGGAGTCAGCTTATCAGACTAGAAGTTTTTGTTAGCATCTTTCTTATTGAGGGTATATTTCTAAAATTTCTCTTGCCAGTAGTCACCAATACCAATGAGAGTAAAATTTTAAAGAAATATTACAATGAAACAAGGGCAAGCCTGGAAAAGAAAAATCATACTCTTTCTAACTTTCTTGTTCCTCAAATCAATGTCAACGCTAACCTTCAGTTGGCCAAACAGATGTTAGACAAGTCACTAGGAAGATGATGGAAAACTGAACTCTTAGCAGCCTGTGTTCATATGTAACTAAAATGGGTTATCTGTTATCTTTATATCTGTATGTAAACAATTCTAGTATTATTTATTTCTTACTCTGTGGTGTTCTGTTTACTCAAAGACATTGGAGGTAATTTTATAGTTACTTTTTACCTCCCAACCCATACTTTGTATGTAGTTGTCAACCCAGTGACAAACTCCCCACCCTCCCAACCCATACTTTGTATGTAGTTGTCAACCCAGTGACAAACTCCCCGCCCTCCCAACCCATACTTTGTATGTAGTTGTCAACCCAGTGACAAACTCCCCGCCCTCCCAACCCAGCGCTGCTCCCTCAATAGATTTCTTTCCTTGGCAGGTCTGCATATGCTCTGGCCTGTAGTACACTGGCTAAAACTTTAATTGCATTTTTAAAATTATAATTTTGAATCTTTGTACTGTAATGATTTTTTTTGGTAAGGATTGAATATTTCAAGATTGCTTCCTTTCATCAAAATTTCTTTCATTTATTCACTCTCTACCTCTGCTTTATTTAATTTTCTGTGAACTCTACAGATGCCAAAGCTCAAGAAGCTGCAGCCAGCGCCTACTACGATCCATCAAACCAGCATAATTTTTATGCCCCAGCTGCTCACAACATGGCCCCACCGGCCTACCCTGGGCCACCACCTTCTTACAGTGAATATGAGAAGAAGTCAAACTAGTCAACACCGTGAGATGCCCATTGATAATTACTCATATGTAATGCCGCACCCGCTTAAAGTTTTTTTTAATGCATTATTCTTAAACTAATGTGATGGAGTTTCCAAAGAAATTTAGACTTATGTTTAAGTGTAATATTGTAGTTTTCTCTTTCAGTCCATGGCAGTGGAATTGTGCTTGCAATAAATAACTTGTGCTAAAATCTCAGCTTTCTTAATCTGGAAAGGCAACTATAAAAAAAGTATTGCTATGTATACAGTATATTTTGGTATATAAGTCTATAAATTTTAGTTTTAAATTTCATTTTAAAATGCAATCGACTCATCCATGAGACAATGCTAGTTTGTATATAATTATGTGTACTGAGTGTGGGGCAATGTCAAGTTACTGGCAGTGCTAATGTACAACACTAACTGCATGTAAATGCTGTGTTCAGCACAGTCAACTTATAGCTTTGAGGCTGGGCGTGTGCACTGTTGATGCAGAGAAGCAAGGGCTGTAACTGCTTGATTGTTCCAGGATCTAGGTAAAATTTCAAAAAATTTATAAAAAATGACAGAATTTCAAAGCCCAACTGTTACCCTCAACTTTTCAATGGTTCATAGCATATTTAATAGTTGTTGATCAGAGAACTACCCTTGACTTATAGATCAGATGGACTTATAGATGAGTATATATAGTAAATTTCTTAGCTTTGCAAAATCTTGAAAACAAAGTTCACTCTAATCCTCTAGATTCTGTACTGCAATGTTAGATTCGATTTCAGCTTTGTTCAAAACTAAATAATTCAGAAGATCAATTTGTCACCACTAATGTCTTTTCTTAAACTATTAAGTCAGCTTTTAGAAAAGTAACAAAGAATCTCTCATGTGCTCTGTTCAACAAGTAGGTGTTAATTAATCGAGAATGATTTGTTAATACTTAATTCTGAGTCTTTCTGTGAATGTGTTACTTGTGATGGCATCCTAGCCAGTACAAGAGGTTGTATCAAAATTGATGTCATTAGAAGGTTATGTTGTAATTTCGTATGATGCTGTTTTGGCAAAACTAACTTTAAAAAAAAACTAATTGCATCATCATTGCAAAAAATGATAAATGTAAATATGATTTTTTATTGTGATAAGAAGTCAAAGTTGTGTTAACAAAAGCAACCAGTCAGCTGTGTAGCATTTACTTGGTGTGTACATTTGTAGTTTTAGAGTACCTAGTAAAGATTATAGATATTTATAAAAAGAGCTATTTTTCAAACATAACTTAGTAGGTTTACATAGCATTTTTTAAAATAAAGTCTTTGTCTTAGGGGTAAGTATATAAAACATCCTCTCCTCTTAACTGTTTCAACTTTTTTTAGAAGGATGTCATATATTTTCTTCATTCACATTCAGTTGATAAAACAATAAATAGTTGTCTGTTTTTTTAAGGTTGCAACTTCAAATCAGATGTTAGATAATATTGAAATTTGTGGGATCAACTAATCTCTGAATTTATTGTTAAAGAATTTATAGATACGTGAAACACTGGTGATAAAACCTTTCCATTTTTTTGTTGCACTATTATTGGGAAATCTGGACCAGGATAGTAATTCTGTAAATATGTTTGTTTGAAATGTATCATATTAATTTTAATGTAATTTATACTATTTCAATGCTATTGATATTTCTTGTTTTTTGTTTTCAATTCTAAATGTAAAGATCATTATAGTTAAATTCAAAATAAAATGTAAAAATACAGTGTATACCAACTAGGTAAAACATTTCCAAATGAATCATTATTTTTAGTGGTTTAAATGTGAATATTTTTTAAAGACCAATATAACATAAACTCATTTTAAAATTGAAAAGAAATAACATTAATATACATCTTTTTCCAATAATGAAATTTGTTTTGAAACAAGACTATAAATACTATAATTTAAAAATAAATGTATGCTATTTCACTTTTGTCATAATACATTTTATTGTGAATTATCAGTTACTGCCTTTTTTGTTTGTTTGTGAATTTGGTAAAGAGTGTTGTATTATTCTACTTAAACTTCTGTATATTCATGAATGAAAGTTAAGAGGAACTGTCTGGGGTTTTCTTTACTTTTTTTTTCATTGCTAGCAACATAGAATTCTGAAAGTACACAAGCCATTATCCTGCAAGTCATGCTTACCAGTAGTTACTAGTGTTTCTGAAGTGAGAGAACTGTGTGCATATTTGGAATGAAACTGCTGCTGTTTTTTTGTTGTTGTTAAATACATCATTTGTTAGAAAAATGCAGCTAGAGTGGAAATTCCTTAACATTAAATTAAAACAAAAATTATTGCCCAGTTTTTTCCACATTTTTATGAATTTTTTTTTAAGTGCTAAATATTTTTAGCACACCTTGGCAACTAATAGGGAATATAAGAAATTGAATTAGTTACTTTTGGATGTGCAACAAATTACAAAAAACAATATTTTAATATGTGTTAAAAGAGTATTAGACTTAATAAGTCCTAAATAAAATATTCACTTCAAGTGCGCGAAAGAGGTAAGTGCCTTTCGAATTTCTTTTTCTTCGTTTAATAATTTATGTTGCTACCTATTTGATGACACTGCGTTAAATTTCTTTGAACTATTTTCATTTTGTGATTTTAAAAAAAAAGGAATATAAATATGTCTATTCCAACTGTTAATCAAGGTCAAGGTTTGTCTAATTCATTTGATTATTACTATCTACAACTGAAATCAGGGTCGCATGTGGCAATTGAGTAACGTCCCCTTGGGGAGGGGGTAAGGTAAACAAAACACTTAAAACATTTATTCTCACATCCCCCCTCTTTTAAGATCTTCAACCCCGAATAATCCAATCCAACTGCTGGCAATGGAAAACAAAACACAATGAAATTTCTTGTACATATTGTATTATTTGTATCCAGCTATCTGCACAATTTCTGCTGAAAACAAAGCACGCTCATCACAAATTTAAAGCTCGCTCTTGTCGTCTAGTGTTGCCCTTCAGCCTACAACACCTGCTAACTACATCACTGAATCGGGGAGACAAATCTGCAGACAAGGACAAAACATTCCATCACCAGTTCTGTAAATATTACGAGTAGTCGAACGTTAAAATGTGATAGCTACATATAGCTACTTACTTATAATTTGCTGGTGGATTTCGTCTGGCGCTCTCATTCGCTGCTTCCCTGTCGTGCGCCTGTATAAACAAAATACACAAAGAAAATCACAGTTGAAGGGATGAGTTGGTTTCCTTGAGAAAACCTGGCAATACTATATTTCAATGTGTCCCAATCTTATCTTATCTTATCTATACAGACGCTCCTTCTATGCAGAAGATAGTTGCGTCCACAGACCATGACAGATGATCTGTTGGCAAGTGATGCAGCAATCACAGGCCACGGCTTTGTGGGTTCCACGCATTACCCAGCCGCCTAACTACATGTAGTGTTAGGTACCCATTCGGAGCGGGGTGACTCAGGGACGCCCTAGGCCCCGGGAACAAACCCTTGCCTTCACACGGATTCGAACCCGTGACCATCGGTACGACAGTCCAGTGCGCTGCCACTCGACCACCGCGTTTGTTGGGGGGTTTGTTGGGTGTTAGCCGCAATTTATAATTAAACAGATTGACGTTTGTGTTATACATGTACATCAATTAAATAAAGCTACAATTAAACAATTTTTAAACTAACAATGGCTGAACTTGAACTGCAAAGTGTAAGCTTATACTTACACAATAATCAGCCTTTATAATTCTAGCCTTTGATATGCAATTGCTGATTGTTCTTTTCCAGTGTGAATACAACTGATTCATCAACGCATTGATTACCCAACAACACCTGTTGCCCTGCATACATAAGTCGTCAAATAGTTTGCGTGTGTTACACAGTAAACGTGTTAGTGTTAGTGACATCATTCGACAGTTTGTTAAAAAATTCCGCTGTCCCCCCATTATAGAAAAATAGCCTCGGGGTTTGTAACCCTTTCACTCCCATTCTTACACTGACACCGCCCTTGTATTTTATTAATCGATGTACAATTGTAAATAGATGTCAAGACTTGAATTAAATTATCTAGTCGGGGATCCCCCCTTAAAAAAAATAAAAACTACAGATTTTAACATCTATTATTAGGAAGCCTTTTATTCTTCCCAAAACGTTTGTCGTTATATTTCGCGTTGAGGCGTATTCACACCCTGTTCAATAAATTCATTTCCACCTGGCCTGCTTGCAGTCCAACCCACTTCTTTATCATTTATTAAAACGCACACTATCAACTCTATAAAAAAAACACTATACTTCATTCTGCTCTTTATTGTATTGCCCTGGAAAGTAACCACATTATAACATTCACCTCACCCACTTTTTGCTAATATTTTCCATGAGTATATTACAAAAAACCAACGGACCAGATGTTAAGCCCCCCCCCCTCGTTCACACAGCTGTGGTGTACATCAATAACCACAGTAACGATAATATCTCCATGATATTTTATGTAGGTTATGAGCTGCTCTCCGCTACACGGAAACATTTACCAATACATAGAAAGTAAGTAGTTTTATTTGTTTGTTTGTTCGTTTCTTTCTTAGAATTTATCATTTTCCTCACAAGTAGAATTAATTGATCGATTATGTTAATTTAAAGTTTGCACTTTGAAATAATTTTTTTAAAAATAACTATAAACTATATTATTATCAAATCACTGGACTGGCCCTTTTTGTTGTGTGTTTCTTGAAGTCATGGTTTACTTAGCATACAACCACATCCTTAACTCGATTCTCTTCTTCCTTTCATGAATCTAATCAGTTATGTTTTTTTCTAAACCCCTTATAAAGGTGTATTGCCATGGACCTTAGCTAGTAGGGGGAATCATCAAAGCGGCCTGTCTAAGGGAGTCAAATACTGTGGGACGCTTTTCCTATTCCTGCCTCTTATAACCCCACACCATAACTTATCTAGATAACTAGATGGTAAAAAAACATATCCAAAAAGGATAGAATGAATCGCAATAACAAATAAGGCTGTGACCTACTTGCTGTCCGTAAAACATTATGTCGTATAAAAAAAATCAACATAGAAAACCTATCTATTTTGTATCTGACATGACAATCCATGGATTCCTAGTTATAATTACCATAATATTAGTGATTGTTCTAATTTTCATTTGACACAGCCTACTATGTTTCGTACACATGCAGCTGACGAGCTCATTACCCATCAGAAAACTATAAGTTACTATCATTGAAATAAAAGTAAATATCCCTCACGCAAATCAATGAGGTATATCTATGTATATATAAATAAATATCGATTTAACTGTGTAACCCTCATGACCTGTAGACAGTTGTGTTAGATTTTCAATTCACTGACGTGCTTATTGTTAAACCGGTCTTAAAACCCCGAGCTAAAATAAATATTGAACGATGAGTTTTAGCAACAGAGGTTAAAGTTAAAGGCAGATGTACACATATTTTTATTTTAAAAAAGTCTTCCTTAGACCACCACATGTATAGCATGTAACCATTTGGGGGAATATAAATGAAATAATGAGCTTATATCAAAAATATATTTTAACAAATGTAGAGTGTGGAGTTAAGAGATACAATCAAACTTTGTCGTAGACGTTCGGATTCTGATCGTTAAGGAGTAAGGGTGTTAATATTATATTTAAACAAAAATTAGTGATTACTGGTTTTAGGAAGTTATACGAGTGCACATGTTTGGGGGGGGTGGGGGTTGTATCCCCCTTATCTCAATATTAACCGTGTTGATTCGGGGTGCTGTTGATATTCTTTTAAATAAGCAAGCTACTTCGGGGTAATTAGTGCCAGTTGTAGGTGTCTGCCAAGATAGGCATTTATCGAGTGGCGTGGAATTTATAACAAAACTAGCGTATCACCCGTCAAAAATGACGGAAGATTTCAGCTGAAATCTATTTATTTTGAAAAAAAAAGCACTTTTTTTAGGGCGCCTACGGCGACGACCGTTTTCAAAAGCCCAACTAACTTGTCCTTGTTTGATAAATATGAAATATTAAACTTTCTGAAATGTAAAAAAAGTATTTTATAATAGGGGTTGTAGGGCACCTACGGCGCCCCATTTGTTTTTTTATTTTATAATTTACCATCATCAAATCCTCTTTTTACATTGTTCCTTTTTCCAAAATTAAAATATGAGCTAAAACAATGACGTCATATAATATTTTTTTACAGCGCATCTTTAATTTGCACACCTTTTGATGCATTGGTGCAGTAATTTGGTGCGCTGCTTTCTAAAATTAGTAGCGTCGAGGACAGACACTACAGACGTAGCATTGCAAATTATATTGTTTAATTTATAATCCTCGAGCAAAAGTTTTTCATTCAGCTCTAATCACGAACTGTGATGCGTTATCATTTGCTGTTTCCGCAGTCGAGCGCTTGAAATAAAAACTGAATTCAAAATGTATTAAATATAAAGATAGAATATGCTGAAATTTGATCATTGTAAATAAAAAGATTAAATGGGGCCATTACATGCATATTATTTTTAAATGAATACATACTTTTTGCCCATATTCAGCAAATCATTATTTCGATTATTTCATTTTACGCTAAACCCGATGAATATTTTTTTGCTCTAAAATCATGAATTCGTACAGATTATGGCGAACCTGCATTGCCATTGTTTATTTGAGAGTTATCGTTGACGCATAAAATAATGTAAGAGCTTTATATAAAGAAGAGTGAGAATTATTTCAACTTACAGAATTCAGGACTCAAGAGCTGCATAGATATAATAAAAACTACATAAATTAACTTAAATTCTACACATGGAATGGCATCAGAAGACCTCAATTTAAGAAAGTGTAAGTCTCGCCGAGAAATTATAGCAATTTTTTCCCCTATCTCAAAAACAAACCTGAAGCTAGATGACACACCCGGGGCAATGTTCCCTCTAAGGTTCGTTGGTCCGTGTGCAAAGTAAAAAACTCGTGTGCAAAGCTGCACAGCATCCATTTTTTCTGCAATATTTTACCAAATTTACTGCGTGGTATCTCTAAACTGCTGCGCGGCTTTGGTCAGAGATTTGTGCGGCTGCGCACCCGCGCAGATTAAAGGGAACATTGCCCCGGGGTGGTCCAATTTTTAGAGAAGGACGCCTGGGCACCCGGGAACGCATAGGTTGACTTCTTTTGGCATTTGACTCATATCCCCCCCCTCTGGAGCGTGACGTACTTATGGACGGCCCCTTAACAATCTCCGTCTTGACAACTACCCACTGATACTGGAAAAAAGTTGGAGCATATTAGGAATTAATTATTTAATTTTTGAAGGCTTAAATGAGACGTTGTTCCATTTCATATATTGCCATTTTATATTGGAGAAATAGTAAGAGGTACATGAATGTTTTGATAAGGTGAGTGAAGGAAACTGAAGTTTCAAAGACAGCTCAACGGTAAAAAAGTCCCCTCACTTTGATCAACGCCTTTGTCAAAGATACACATTTGTAAGCTCACGTTTTCAAAATACGGTTGGCTATTTTAACATTTTGGGAATTTTAAAAGAATATTTCAACGAATGTAACACATGAAATTTTCAAATTTCATAAACTATTGATATACGAGAAAAAAAAAGGTTGTGTCTATTTCTTATTAATAGAGGAAGGTTATTTTAAGAAGACTTCAAAATGAAAAATAAATTATTTATTTGTCTAAACAGTGATTGCTAAACTTGTGTCAGTTGAGTCGATTGAGTACGATTTTAAAATAGACAATATTATTGTGATTTTTGGGCTTCCGTACAACACCATGATAACTTGTATTGACATTTTAAATATCTTTTAAGTTGTTGCATCCATGCTTTCTTTGTCAGATGCACAGCGTACTGAAATGAAAGGAATTACACAGACAAGCCACTGAACGAAAGAAAAACTATCAAGAAACGAAACACAATGGACCCCGATGAGTAAGTATGATGTCTGCACAAATCAATATCTCCTTTCTCTTATTGAAGACAAGATTGAGTGGCCGTACATTTTCAATTTCGATATCAAAATGCCTTTCAGAAAGCAGTCACTCAGTTCTGATTTTACATTGTGCTCCGTTTAAACAAAAATTAAGTTCATTTAAATGTGTATTTTATACCCTCTAGGCGAAAGTATTTAAACGATTTCTAGCTTGTAATCGAGTCAGAAAAGAGCTAGAGGTGAGAATTAGCTACACGTGATTAATGTTTATTAAAAAATTTAAATATTATTTTATTTAACAAATACACACTTAAAAAGACGAAAAAATGTTGTCACCAATAAAACATTTTATCACTTTTTCTAATGGCGGTGTGAATCTAAATTCGCTTTACAATTTTTTATGTCAATTAAAAATTTGAATTATGTACAACGATTTTTTAAATGTCTTTCTCTTTACTTACTTTCCCGTCTTGTGTTAGGCTAGTTTTATGCGTTAACTGATTTATTTTTCTTTCAAAATATCATTGGTCTGTCTTTATCAGTATCAAATTAGATGCCTATATTTGAGTGACGAATTGGATAAGGAAATAGCTTTAATTAGCTTAGGGGGCCGTCCATAAATGACGTCACGCGATTTTTGCCGATTTTGACCCCCTCCCCCCTCGTCACAAAAAGTTAGACCCCCCCTCTAAAAATACGTCACAAAGCTTTGACCCCCCCCCCTAAAAAACCTTATTTTCTATTTGAAAATAAGTATGTTTCAAATCACTTTTATTGTCATTTAAGTATTTATTATTTATTTAGTGAAGGTCTACATCTACATTGTAATATCGTAACCCGCGTGAAGCATTTTAAAAAAAAACAACTTTTAACCGGCCTTCAGAAAACGAACTGTGTTAACATCCTTAGATTATATTTTATTTTAATACATACACATTAAACATTGACTATTAATCATCACGGTTAACGTCTTTGTCTAGAAAAAAAAATTTAACAATAATATTTTTAAAATATATTTTTTAAAAATCCCTCATTTGACTGACGGGCATCCCGTAAGAAAGAGGTCGGCGAACAGAGGTAAGTAACCTCATCTGGGGTCAAAAGGGAATTCTTAGGGGTAATGCAGACTCATTTGGGACATATAACATCCACTACAATCCACTAGATATATTAAAATACGTCATGTGTACGTGTACGCTTGGAACATATGCCCATTATTGAACCAGTTCTTTCCAGAAAATGCATTTTTTAAAATTTGACAACTATGTAGCTTTCTTACCTACATAGCCTACTATACGAAGACACCTAAATCTACCATACTTTCATTTATATTGACACGAGTGACAATAATCTTAATCAACATGACTTGACTGTATGAAGTATTATTTCTGTGATATTTAAAATTAATGCCTTAAAAACTGAGCTAAGAAGAAAAGTTGTTTTGTGCTCCTCTCGAATTGCGATGTCAAGAATTTGATGCATTAAATAAAGTTAATGAATACTTGACTAATTTTAAATGGGCTCATTTATCATTAAATCTAGAATGCCCAGGAGCGTTTGATGAAAAACCAATCGAACAATTACATCAAAAACGTTTATAATTCTATCAAATAGATCCCCCCTTTTTAAAGAAAGAGGATATTCCGTGTTGTTTTGACTTAAAATATCTACAGATAATCCTATTCAGATCATTTTTAGACACTTGTCATGCTTGTAAAACTCACCAGTAGAAATTTGCGGGGGGGGGGCTTACGACGCTCCCCCAAATCCCCGATTCATGTGAGCAGGACCTAGAGTCTGGGGGGTGGGGAGGGGGGTAACGCACACATAAACTTGTATATTTTGGGGTAATGGGAAAAAAGTTACCGACTCCTGCCGGAGCTGCCGTTACATCACAAATGCTTTGATGTCAACATCAAACGACGCAATTACATAAGTTATCTTGTGGGTTCTCAAACTTAAGGATTATACTAAGAATTAATTTTCGTGTCTTGATAGCTTACGCCAACCAGCGTCTGACTCTGATGGCATACCGACTGGCACATTGAGAAGCACTGATTTTTTTAAAAAAAATATTAAATTTAAAAAAAAGTCGTTTTATAAATTGTAAGCGACCAAATATTTCAGTGGAAGTTTTATTTAAAGCCGTGATTCCCAAAGTGGGTGCTACCGCCCCCTTGTGGGCGCTTAAGTGATCCAGGGGGGTGGTGAAGGCCACGGGTCATTTTGGGGGCGGTGAATGACTAAGGGGGCGGTGAAAGGATAAAAAAAGAAAGAGAAGATTTAGAAAAAAATGATTTATGTATTCCGTTCATAAGGTTTATTTTTTCTTTAAAAAACGTTTTGGACGTTGGTTTGGTTACTGCATACGTCCTTCCTTGCATTTAGTTTTTTTTTAATAAATGCAATTGCGGGATTCCAGACTGCAAGAACATTTCAAATAATTTGAAGGGGGATAAAAAAAAATGAGGATTTATCTAATTTTCAAACATTAAAATACAAATTTATCAAACAACTGACGTTGACAAAACTCTTTTCAACAGCAACCACACAAGATGGCAAAGGCTTGCTAGCTCCTTACGATATCGCGTTTAAATTATTGATTGCCAAATCAAGTATCTTATCTTATCTATACAGACGCTCCTTCTATGCAGAAGATAATTGCGTCCACAGACCATGACAGATGATCTGTTGGCAAGTGATGCAGCGTTCACAGGCCACGGCTTTGTGGGTTGCACGCATTACCCAGCCACCTAACTAGTGAAGTAAACCTCACAATTGGTGAAGAAAAAATTATACCGGCCAGATAAAGTAAATTAATACGAACTGTAATACATAAGCATCTGATATTATCCACACAAAAAACTCGTTTAGAAATAACACATGGCAAAAAAAAATTGCTGAAAAGGCTCAAGGATTCATTGTGTGGCTATTTAAAAACATCTCTGTTTTCTATTCAACTTGATGAGTCAACTTTGCCAGGAAATGAAGATTTACTTTGTCATACGTGCGGTTCACAAAGGAAGCACACATTTCCAAAAAAAAGAAATTATTTGATAATATTTGCAAACTGCTTTCAAAATGTAAATACAAATGATGAATTGAAATTTAAATTAAAAAACGGGTACCAACAATTCTGGCTGGAAAAGAAAATCCTGAAGTATGGGCTGTACTTTAACATTTCTTAATTACATTTCCTTCATCATATTTAATTTGGAAAGTAGATTCAGTGCGGTAAATAATTTATTAACCAACAGAAAAACTAACAAACAAAACATAAACAACAAAGTGCAAAGTGCAAGATTACTGCTGACGAAAATAGAGCCGATGATTACTAAATTGGTAGAAGCATACCAGGTTCATCTTCTCATTACTATTCTTGAATTGTTGAACCAGGTTACTGGATACGATTCGCATGATAGCATTCAAATTGCAGTCAGTCAACATCGATCTGTTCTTAGACTTATGTATTTTCATACAAGAAAATTCTTGCTTAAAGATGTATTGTATCTGGACCCAAATAGTAAAAAAGAAATTTGGCATTTGAGTTTAATTTTTTTAAAGTGTGAAAACGCCACATCTGGCAAAAGAAACACACACGCACACACACATACACACACACACACAACAACCAAAACTCTAGCAGAAAAACTAAATTTAACTACTCTTTCAGGTCATAATCTGCTTTCAGGTTAAGCAGTTCTAACTGTATACCCTCTGGGGCTTTATCAGCTTCTGCACTAAATTGCGAACTGAGGATATTGAAGAGTTGTGCCAGGTTCGTATACTCTTGGAACCTCCTTTCAAATTCCATAGCAAAGGCATCCAACTTAGCCTTATACATGTCACCCATTTTACCAGAAACGGTTTTCTGTTTCAACAAAGAGAAATGGCAAAACCTGTTTTCGCCTGCTTGCATAGAGAACAGGAAGAGTTTTGCCTAAAATGATTTAACATACATATAAATTTCATGCGCAAACAAGCTATTGCCCTGAAGTTGGACATTTAGTTAATTCAACTTTTCCATAATGTCAATGACAAACAAGTCATCGAGTCTGACTTCCACTCTTAATTAACTATGGTAGTAACAAAATCACAAACAAAACCTTTCATCTCCAGCAACATAACTATTTCTGCTCTGAGATCTCATACTTGTCTCAATAACTTGCCCAGATTCAGCCAGCGGACACTGGTGTGGTAGATAATATCATAATATTCAAATCTTTAAGCAGTGCTTTTAACGCCTGTCGTTAAGTGCCCTGGCTGTTACAAAGCTTATCATACTGACAACTTCTTGAAATTACAAATATTTTCCTGATGGTTGACACGGTCGGGAGGTAAGAGTGTATGGTCAGGAAGATATTCTTTAATTTTATTGTTCATACTACTTTTTCCAGTTATAGCACGCGCTCCATCTGTTATTGCACTTGCCATCTAGTTCCACAACAACCCAGCTATGTTAACACAGTTCTCAACAGCATTGAATAAATCCTGGCCTGTAGTTGTTTCTTTGATTGGTTCAACACTAAGTAATTCTTCGATAAGCTCGAAATGAGGATTTATTCCCCTATAAATACCAACATTTGTGCTCTTTACATTGGTACTTTAATCCACTGCGAGAGTACCACAAAAAGTATTTGCTTGCATATCGAAGTTGGTACATAAAATTGTCACTTTTTTGGTCAAAACGCCTGACTAAAGTTCCCTTGAAAGAAATGGTGTCAAATTATGTTTTCTGTTCTGGACACATAATGCTTGCTGCATATGTCAAGCATTCCTTGATAAACTCACTGTCAGAAAAAGGCTTGCTCCGTTTTACTATCTTATGGGATATCTCCAAACTTGCTTCGGTTGCAGCACCTTGCATTTAAGTCTTTTGGTGAAAACGTGTTGCTGCTTCTTTAAATTATTAACAAACTTCTTGCACATTCCCCATTTTTCTTGGTTTGTTAAATTGTGCCCGAAATACAAATGTTTTGTTTGGTGGTATCTTTTTAAGTCGTACTCCTTAAAGACGCTCACACACTTACAGCACAGCAAGCAGGCTGCTTTCTCCCATAGCCGTGAAGCAGTATATAACAGTTAATTTGTCATTGTAAAAAAGACATTCGTACTCAATCTTACACTCTTTGGTAGCACTCATTGTTAAATCAAAGTTTATTTGCTTTTAATTTACACATTTTTAAAACTGTTCGAAAGATCGAAATGTAACTCGTAATCAAAAGCCCATTCCGGTTGAGCTGAAATTAATTTTGAATATGTAGGTTAACAATTAATGACTAATGATTCTGGAGCCATTAAACCGATTATATATCTATAGATTCGAATCAAATCCTGGGAATAAAAATTTAAAAAACATATTAAAAAATTATAAGCAAAATCATTAATTAACATGACATAAAATCGCCACGTGTACATGCCTTAGGGCCGCATAATATACTCTGACTGGCCGCATGAGACCCGCGGGCCATGGTTTGCCCATCCCTGTGTTAGAATAATAATATTTTTTTTAAAATTCGGGGTGGGGGGGAGCTGAGTAATATTTTTTCTGGAAAGGGGGCGGTAGGCCAAAAAAGTTTGGGAACCACTGATTTAAAGTTACCCTTTTGATGTGACGTCACATTTCTTCAACCCCCCTCCCTCCCCCTCGTCACGCATCGTCACAAAAGTGTGTCCCCCTCCTCCCCGCCCCCAGGTGCGTGACGTCATTTATGGACGGCCCCTTATATTTAGTCACTTTAAAAATTGTTTCATAAACATGAGTATTAGTATTAGGAGGAGTTTTTTTTTGTTTTTGAAAATCAAAATATCATATTTTAAATAATAAAACAATTACAATTTTTAAGAAAATGTAGACTGGTAATGTCATTAAAATTTATTTTAAAGTCCTTTGAAAAAATGAATTTTTAAAAAAAAATCTTAAATATGAATGCAAAAATAATGGGCTGAACAATAACAAATGAAACATATGATAACGTTGCAGTTACTTTAAACCATTTTATGTTTAATATAGAATCTATCTGCATGGTCCATTGAGAAATTTAGAAAATTTTGTACAGCATATCTGCTTTCTAATATTTAATTTTAATATACTATTATCAGAGTCTTTATAATAATTTCTGCTCCAATAAGTAATTTGAAAATGTGAATATAAATAAGAAAACCTTCTTTAAGTAAATTTTAAAAAAATGAGTCTCCCCGGCGGGGAATCGAACCCCGGTCTCCCGCGTGACAGGCGGGGATACTTACCACTATACTACCGAGGACCACTATTTTATCTTTAACAACTAAAATATCATGAAACTTGATGTGTGCTCGTTATCTCGGCATTTTCTGCTTCTCTTGATTAAACATTAGATTGATTATTTAAAGTTAATTTAACTACCAACAAAAAATCCTTCCTGCTCTTCTTAAGACTTATTTTTGTTTTCTCAAACTTTTTTGCTTAGTGTTGTGCAACCGTATCACACAGCATAAGGGCATAAGAGAATAAGACGTGACGTTATGACATGACCAATAATTTTTATTGACATTTGTCAAGTCATTTGTCATTGTCATACTATAGTTCGGTAAACACAACGGTAAAAAAGCACAAAACACTTTCTATTTGAGTTGATATTATATCTTCAAATCTAGGTTAATCTAGGCTGGTGCACTGCAAATAACGATTTTTAACTACAGCTCCTTTCAACTATAATTATACCCACAAATGCCCACAATTATTTGTGACAATGACAGAGCCTGCAAAAATTTTTTTTATAAAAATTATATTTATGATAATACAATCATTTCCTCATCTTACAACATCAATACATAAATTAAATTGTCTTGTCTTATCAATATAGACGCTCCTTCTACTTCTATGCAGAAGATTAATGCGTAAACAGACCATTGTTGGTCTATTGGCATGGCATTGGCAAGTGACGCAGCGTTCACAGGCCACGGCTATAAGTAAAGGGTTCCACGCATTACCCAGCCGCCTTTGTTTCCCTAACTAGAGTTAGGTACCCATTCGAAGCTGGGTGGGGAAATGAAAGGAACGAACAATAAAAAAAAATCATGAAAGGTGGATTAATAGCATTGACCACCATCGCTCACTTAATGAACATGAACATTTTAAAGATATGTAAATTTAGAACAATCATGATGAATTGTACTAAATTTACTAATTCATGTATAGAAAGTCTATTCCAAAAATCTATTTAAAAACTCTTTTTAAGCCTGTGATCATGGACCATTTTTCTTGTACAATCTTTGATCAACACCATAAAACATAAAACCTAAGCATGATGACGATGAAATAATTATAACTACTGGTTCTTTTATTCTCATGTTTTTATTATTGTTTTAGGGACACTGACACATTTTTAAGTTTCATTTTGGGAAATAACAGTTATTTTAAAATAAATCTGCATATTCCAATAGTAATAGCCGGTAATTTTTTTTTCAATACATTATATTGTTACGGAACATAATTCGGCAGCTTCCCCTTCATTGGATTTAAATTAGTAAGTTTCACCAAGCTCAATCATGGTCTCTCTCTCTCTCTCTCTCTCTCTCTCTCTCTCTCTCTCTCTCTCTCTCTCTCTCTCTCTCTCTCTCTCTCTCTCTCTCTCTCTCTCTCTCTCTCTCTCTCTCTCTCTCTCTGTATATCACTCTCCATTTAATATATATATGAGGCAGGCCCTCCTCCCCCTATTGCCATTGCCAGTGAAGAAAGAGCCGATAGAATAATAACTAGAGATAAGCAGGTAAATTATTGGACATCTCTTTGGGCATTTCCGCCTATTTGATACCTCAATTGACAACACGCCATTAATATGCCAGATTTAGACAACCACATGTAGACGCAGGCTCTCGATTTCCTCTTTCCTGTGTACGGTTCACACAAAAAATTGAAAAAAAATAATTAAAAACTAAAATTCTCCATGATTTGTATTACCCCTCTTAGAATCACAAAGATAGCTAGCACGTTGCATCCATTTGTATTACCCCTCTTAGAATCACGGAGACAGAGAGCAAGTTGCATCCATTTGTATTACCCCTCTTAGAATCACGGAGACAGAGAGCAAGTTGCATCCATTTGTATTACCCCTCTTAGAATAACGGAGATAGCGAGCACATTGCATCGCATTTGAAGTTACGCTTGTCTCATATTATGTTCATACCCTAAGCTCTGAGCCATGGCACGGGCCGCCATTAATCATGCCCCAAGCTCTGAGCCATGGCACGGGCCGCAATTGATCATACCCTAAGCTCTGAGCCATGGCACGGCCCCACACATTGATCGCATCTACAAATAGGACCAAGGAACTTGTTTGAGGTCATATGATAAGAATTGACATTTTTAGTCTTAAGGGTAATTTTAAATATATATATATAGGGGCCGTCCATAAATGACGTAACGCGATTTTTGCCGATTTTTGACCCCCTCCCCCCCCTATTCACGCGTCGTCACAAAAACTTAGACCCCCCTCTAAAAATACGTCACAAATCTTTGACCCCCCCCCCGAAAAAAAACACACAAAAAAACGTTTTATTTTCTATTTGAAAATAAGTATGTTTCAAATCACTTTTATTGTCATTTAAGTATTTATTATTTATTTAGTGAAGATCTATATTGTAATATCGTAACCCGCGTGAAGCATTTTTTTAAAACGTTTAACTGGCCTTCAGAAAACGAACTGTGTTAACATCCTTAGATTATATTTATTTTAATGCATACAAATTAAACATTGACTATTAATCATCACGGTTAACGTCTTTGTTTAGAAAAAAAATATATTTAAAAATAACATTTTTAAAATGTATTTTTTAAAAAATCCCTCAATTGACTGACGGGCATCCCGTAAGAAAGAGGTCGGCAAACAGAGGTAAATAACCTCAACTGGGGTCAAAAAGGGAATTCTTGGGGGTAATGCAGACTCATTTGGGACATATAAATCCACTACAATCCACTAGATATATTAAAATACGTCATGTGTACGTGTACGCTTGGAACATATGCCCATTATTGAACCGGTTCCTTCCAGAAAATGCATTTTTTAAAAATTTGACAACTATGTAGATTTCTTACCTACGTACTATACGAAGACACCTAAATCTACCCTACTTTCATTTATATTGACACGAGTGTCAATAATCTTAATCCACATGACTTGTCTGTATCACGTATCCTTTCTGTGATATTTAAAATTAATGCCTTAAAAACTGAGCTAAGAAGAAAAGTTGTTTTGTGCTCCTCTCGAATTGCGATGTCAAGAATTTGATGCATTCAATAAAGTTAATGAATACTTGACTAATTTTAAATGGGCTCATTTACCATTATATCTAGAACAGTGCTTCTCAAACTTTTTAGTATGGCGGACCGGCAGGAATTTTTTGCCATTGCACCAGAGACCGGTGCACTATTTTCCCTGCACTGACAATTTTTTCTGTCCTTTTTTTTAGAACATCTGCGGACCGGCAGCGGATGGCCCACGGACCGGCACCGGTCCGCGGACCACCACTTTGAGAAGCACTGATCTAGAAGACTAGAATGGCCAGGGGCGTTTGACCAAAAACCAATCGAACAATTATATCAAACTTAAAACGTTTTTTAATTCTATCAAATAGATTCTTTTAAAGAAAAGGATATTCCGTGTCGTTTTGACTTAAAATATCTACACATAATCCTATTCAGATCATTTTTAGACACTTGTCATGCTTGTAAAACTCACCAGTAGCATTTTCGGGCTAACGACGCTCCCCCAAATCCCCGAGTCATGTGAGCAGGACCTAGAGTCTGGGGGGTGGGGGGGGGGTAACGCACACATAAACTTGTATATTTTGGGGTAACGGGCAAAAAAGTCCATGAGAGAACCAAACGGAGCTGCGGTTACATCACAAATGCTTTGATGTCAACATCAAACGACGCAGTGTAACAATTTCATATGTTATCTTGTGGATTCTCAAACTTAAGGATTATAATTAGATTTAATTTTCATGTCTTGATAGCTTACGCCAACCAGCGTCTGATGGCCTACCGACCGGCACATTGAGAAGCACTGATTTTAAAAAAAAGAAAAAAAAAGTCATTAAATAAATTGTAAGCGACCAAATATTTCAGTGGAAGTTTTATTTAAAGTTACCCTTTTGATGTGACGTTACATTTCTTCAACCCCCTCCCTCCCCCTCGTCACGCATCGTCACAAAAGTGTGACCCCCCTCCCCCCTAGGTGCGTGACGTCATTTATGGACGGCCCCATATATATTAATGGAGTTGTTAAAACAAATGAAGAAGCGGGCTATTTATATCTGTATAAATCAAGGCCTGTTGATAATTTCACTTTAGCAATAGCAATGTTAGAATAGAAAATTAAGTAGGCTAAATGGATATAAATTATAAAGTAACATAAAACACCCTTGTTGCAAAGACTTTATTGTCGACTCCCATCCATGTTATTGTTTGGTGCTAAATTGTTCAAAAGAATCGCCACGAATCAGGCCTGCAAACAAATCATTGGTTATAATCCCCATTTAAAAAAATCTAAGTTATTTAGCTAAGAAAAAAAATTAACACATTTTCCAGTAAATGTTCATCACGTTGTTCCAACACAAATCAAGTCAAGAAGTGTTGGGGAGTTCGTTACACATCGGAATGATACCACCGAACGTCCAAATGACCGACTACTTGCAGTATGGGGTCGTTTGAAGGGATTCAGTTGAAAGGAAACCAGAGTCGTTGGCGATCATTGAATTATTCATTTCTAGATTATTTTTTGGGTAGTCATTGAAAAATTTTACGCTGCAAGAAATCCCATTGAACTACACTTCTTTTTTATTTCCCTGAAAGATGAGGACCGAAGGCGCACACACACACACACACACACTTCCACATCATCATTGGCTTCCAGACTAGAGAGAGAGTGAATGTACTTTATAAAATTGGGAAAACCGAAACTTTGTAGCAGTTTCGTTTCAAGGTTCAGTTAAGACGCAAATATACTTTTATTTGCCACAGAAAAACATTCCAGATTGTGGGTGACCCGTCAAAACGGCCCCGACATAACGGCCCCAGTCAAAGCGGGCCCAGGTCAAATCGGCCCCTGTCAAAACGGCCCAAGACAAATTGTTTAAAAAATTTAATAACAAATTTACATTTTTATACACGCTTTTATTTAAGTCACAATGTTTGTATGTTGTATCCATCCTTCCTTCAAAACTTGAAACGTAAAATTATACCACTTCTGATAGTCCTAGAGATCTAAAAATTTTACCACAGATAGATCTTGGATGACAATGCATTGTATCAAAATTTCAGATCGATCGAATGTACCGTATTGAAATTATTGCATTTTTATTTTATCTATAGTCTATATATAAGCATCGGTACCCGTCTGCTTTGTTGACATCCATGACTTCACCACGTGTATAAAATACCATGGTATAAAACGTTGGGCGGGCGCTTAAGAGGTGTTTGGTATAAAAAAAAATAGTGGTAAAAAAGATGTGTGGGCTTCAGACGTGAATTTTAAAGAGTTTTTATAATAAGTTTTCAAAAATAGCCGTAAAAACAAAGTTTTTGACTATAAATCCCTTATATATGAGACATTACTAAAAGTAGTGATTATGTTAAAAGAGTGTCCTTTTTAAAAAAAAGATTTTTTAAATAATTAATTATTATATATTTTTTTTTGCATTTTAACCTTTGTTAAACTTTCTCACCTTTTAAGAAAGTGGTCAAATTGTAAAATTATTTCTTGTGATGTTGTTTTGGTCCGGGTACGGGGCCGTTTTTCGGTTAACCCATGCAGATTTTTGATATTTTTTAGGCACCATTAAGAGCGAGTATAGCAATTAAAAATACACAATTGTTATGTCATAGGCGTTACATTGGGGGATGCGGAAGGTGCGGACCGCTTCGAGTGACACCATCAGTCGGGGTGACACCAAAATGTAAATTTCTGTATGTTCCGGTTATTTGGCTATGCAAACTGCTCGGATGTGGTCTATGTGGTAAGTTGTGAGTGGGTGACACCATGAGCTACCGCACTGGGTGACACCAACCCTAGCGACGCCTCTGTTTACTGTCAGGTAAACCTTTTTACATGAACGTCGAAATCCTTTTTGACAAGTCTTAGTGGATAACATGATGCGATAGAATAGAGTGAAACCAAATAAACTTTTCTTCAAAAGTTCATCTTATGATGACCCCCCCCCAAAACCAATTTTTCTATTCAGTTGTGCTTTGATTTAATGACAAGTCAAGTTCATTCAATGCACTAATGCACATTTTAAAACATTGTTTCACAGTATGTCTCTTATTTAATCTCCAGTCTCCCTGCCATTACAGATCAAATTTATGTCGTGTATAGTTATCATACAGCGTCGCGCCCAATTCTCAAACATCCACGGCGTCTACACCAGTGCCCTATAACTTACAAAATAAATAGTGTCATTGCTGAACCTACAGCCACGCTTTTAAGTCTTACTTGCCTTTGATCCTCTACCATCCAAATGTTATTTAATTTTTGGTAAATATGCTGTAAAGGAAAACAGCGTGAGTTTCCTAATCATAATTAGGCAAGGGGCAATAATCCTTGGTTAATTCACAAATTATTATCACCGGATCTCCAAACTAGAAATAAGAGCGGGATAGCGGTCATCATACACATATTGATTACTCTCGAAAACATCAAGATGCTTCGATATACTCGTGTTTCATCAGGTCTTTTTATGAGGTTAGAAGGAATTTTTCATTTGTTTCTATTTTATTTTAGATAAAGAAATTATCACCTTTTGTCCGCACGGCATAGCTAGGATAAGCCCGCATATTATTTGCCACCCATTTCCCCGATCAAGTTAAATTACTAAAACGTAAATAATACCCATCCCTATCCCTCAATCCCCCAACCACATTCCCACTACCCCCCCTAATACATATATATTAGGGCTACGGAAATTAACGATTAATTTCTCGATTAATCGCAGAGCCGTCTTTACAACATTTTGGGCCCCCGGGCAAAGAAATAGTGGTGGGCCCCTCCCCCGCAGGAATAATAAAAAAAAATATACATAATATATATAAATAAACATATTCCCATGGGGCCCCTATGCTCGTGGGCCCCCGGGGAATTGCCAAACGGGCCTATGCATTAAGACGGCCCTGATTAGTCGTTAAACATTTTTAACTATTAAAATGTTTTTTAACGATTAATCGACCCACCACTTATAAATATACTGGAAGTCAAAAAGTAAAATATTTCGGCCGATTAATACAAACAAATTTCTGGACGATTACACGAACATTTTGGTTTTAAACTATTGACTGACGTGAATGTTCTAAATGTTGATAAAGGTTACTGTGTCCATTGATAGAAATCGTTCGCCTACCATGCAATGTCCCCTCTAAGTCTAAGCTTCGTTGGTCCGTGTGCAAAGTTAAAACAAAACTCGTGTACAAAGTTGCATAACGTCAATTTTTTGTGCAATATTTTACAAAATTTGCTGCGCGTTGATTCTAAACTCCTGCGTCGCGTCGGTCAAATATCTGAGCAGATGCGCTGCTTAAAGGGCACATTGCTACCATGGCTCTTACACTTCGCTTACATATTACCTGCAAATCAAACATCCACTACAGTTTCAGAAGCTTCAGCTGAGACAATCTAAAGCTATGTGAACGATTATTCACCTCGGCTGGTTATATTGTCAATAAGAACCGCTCATCAGTTGAACCAAATAATGTCAATACACCTGTCTGTTTGCGTTGTTGGTTAAAAGATATCATATAAAGAAGTCATTCCAGTGTTATTTCGATTTTCGACAAGTACTTTAAATAAATGGTACTTATGATGACATAAATTTCAATTTTTGGCTTTAATCGAAATTGATGATTATTTAATCTAATTATTTAAAATAATATTTATAATAACATGCTAAGCAGAACAAAGTGCACGCGCATGAGAAAAAAATTAATTTAAAAAAAAATCAATTTGATTTACTTAAACAAGATGTAGCTTAGCAAAACCCTTTTTTTAAATAAATGGTTTAAAAAGGTAAACAAAAAATAAAAAAAAACTTTTCTATACTTGAGTTATCATATTAAATTTTTAAAAAGTGCAATTTTTAAAATTCATTAAAAATATATATATAAAAGAACTATATCACTTTTTAAATCCTTTATATTAACTCGTGGTGTCTGCGGCGGACCTTGCTTGCTTGCTTGCTTGTCGCCAAAACTTTTGATCGATTTTTAACCCACTTGCTCGCAAGATAGCGAGCTGAAATTTTGCAGGCAGTTTTGTACCGATGATAAAAACAATGTATCAAAATTTCAGATCGATCGCATGTACCGTAATTAAATTATTGATTTTTTAGATTATTTTATTTATTCCTATGTATCATGCTATTTTTTGAGATAGAGCGTCGCGGTGCGTATTATATTGAACAACCTTTCTGTCGCGCAATAAGGTGCGTATTTTACTGACAACACTTTTTATAAACCTATTCCTGATCGGTGCGCATTATATTAAACACGTTTTACGACACAACTGCAATTTTGTATTTTTGGATGGTCTTGCGCTGCGTGTTATAATGAACATTCTTTTAGTTACGTCTCATACGTAAAGGATTTATAGTCAAAAACTTTGGTTTTTTACGGGTTGTTTTTATTAAATTTAAAGATTAATATTATATTTGAATACCATGAGTAATAAATTTATGATATAAGTATCTTCAAAGTTATTTTGCTAGAAGTAGAAGAAAATTCAAATGATTATTACAGCCGTAGCTGCATTTATAGGCTTATAGTTATGATTCTTTTAAAATGAATTAACAGTTGTTAATACGTTAATACAAAAACACAGCCGAGGAAAATTGTGTACTAGATACGCAGTTAGTAAACTTATCGCATAAATTTACTGCATCGTTGCCTGTTTTATCTATTTTAATAAACAGTATATTTGATTAATATGCCTTTGTTGTTTATTTTATTATTTTATTTTGTATAAAATATAATGTATACATAAAGCCATAAAGTATATATTTACTTAAATATACCTGTAAAAACTTATCTAGAAAATATACCTAAAATTGATAAACCAAATAAATTTAGTTTTTACACTTTCAGACGTTCGAAATCAATTATACGAAGATGTTATGAAGTCTCGCAGTTAGGTCAATATTTACCAAGTTCTTTTTTTCTTCTCGTCTTTATCATACACGAGTGAGACAACTTAATATTTCGATCTTAAAATACTTGTTCAATCCCATTTACGTTAGGTTCAAATTTGGGTTTTAAACGCATGAGTGCTGTTAAAAGACACTGTTCACACGTTAGCCTTAAGGAATATTTTGGTCTCAGACTTATGGATACAAGTGAACCCTATGCCCTATAGAGGTCTAGGGGCATGCGCGCTCGGCAGGCGTACTGATGGTCATGGTCACGGGTTGGAAACTCCGTGAAGGCAGGAATTTGTTCCAGGTGTGTCCCTGAGTCCACCCAGCTCAGAATGGGTACTTAACACTAGTTAGGGAAACAAATACGGCTCGGAATTGCATGGAACCTTCATAGCTGTGGCCTGTGAACGCTGCGTCACTTGCCAACAGACCGGCATGGTCTGTGGACGCAATTATCTGTATAGATCAACAAGACAGAACTCAAGCGTGAAGTTGAGGCCCATTTCACTAGGACACAGTACCGGAGAACCGTTTTCCTTTTGCCATCTGACCTGCCTCGACAAATTACAAATATTATGGTGCTATTGTACAACGTTAAGATATAACAAAGTACAAATACCCTAGGACCAGTTTAATACTTAATAATAATTAATTCTAAAAAACAACAACGTATATTTCTAGTTTCAGGGTTGGAGGATTTCAATTCAGCCATCTCATCTTGGCTTTCATCATCACAGCTTGCTTCGTGTTTGTACTCTACTGGCTCTGGACCTGGCCATGTCGGTGAGTAGTGATAATCTGAACAGTGGATCTAGTTGTAACAGAGTGACGGATTCAGTTTGATATTCATCTGTCATGGGATGATAATACATTGGTAGGAATAAAAGAGTTGATATTTAATATGTTAAAATTCAACAAATGATTTTACAGAATGAATTAAAATTTTCGGGAAAATGCAAATTAGTGAAGATTAATACATAAAACTGGGCATTGAAAGATGATACTAACTAGAACGTATATGGATGTGCTGTATATAAGGTATTGAAAATGCACACGCAACTTTTATTTGATTACTTCCCGTTTTATTTTAAAGCCAACAAGAAGAGGAAGACAAGGGCTATACTCAGAGATTGCACCGAGTGTTGCCCGCACAGACGGTTAAGCCCCTTTATGCCTTGGAGCTCGAGCCTGGCATTGTAGTTCTACAGAGTGAAGATGGCGAGTTCTTCAGGTCAGATCTGTGATAAAATGTTAATAGACTTTAATGTAATTTCATAATATGATCCGCTTAAAAATATAATATTGAGAAAAAATATTTATATATCTTTTCATTTCTTAGTAATTCTAAAGGTTTCTTTGGGCAGTATTTTGACGAAAGATAAAGTTAAGGATCTAAAAAAAAATGATAAAGGCAAAGAAATGATTTACTTGACGTAACTAGCGCAGCTAAATTAATTAGCGCATAATTTATCAGTTACTTCAAAATAAGTATCTTTTCTCAAGTAGCTCGTTTTTAAATTTAAAACATTTCAATAATATTTTGGATTTGTCCATGAAAGTCACACTATTTCACCGACTTTCTTTACTTTCGTGATGAAAATGTAGGTAATATAATGGGGGAAAATGATACTTTTCACCATCTTTATATCATAATATGAAATCTTAAATCTTATAAATAAGTTAGCTTATGGCTTATTACTTCAAATGTCCTTGTATGTGGCTGTGGATCCTAAAAACATCAAGTCCTAAAGCCTAAAGCTTTTACTTTTCTTTTCTTTTTTAAGAACTAGGCTAGATTTCGGTACCTTTTCTGTTGTTTAACATAAAATCAAGCACCGTGAATTATTATTATTATAATTTATTTTTTTTGGCTGTAAGCAAAAAAGGTGGATATTAAAATTTAAACTTAATACTTACGAAAATATTGCTGTCTAGAATTCTTCGAGAATACGATTGTGCCGACAGGACCGGAAACGGAAGCAAGTTTCCAGAGCATCCCAGCAGCACACCAGACAATCGCTACATCCCGTCATACACCACAGCGTACTACCAGACGAGACCTTCCGCACCGGAACCACACGACGGCCCGGGGTTGCGTCCGCCCGCCCCATCTGTAGACCCACCACCGTGGACGCCCATTCGGACAACAACTTCATTCCATTATTGACCGAGTTAGCTGCTTCTGTGTTCATCGACTCGCAGATGTTTGGTTACCAATCTGTATAAGCCATTTAAAGTAATTTGTGTCTCATGCTTGTTTTAAGTAGTAGTGTAATAAGCACAATTAGTAAATAAAAATAAATTTGACGTGGGGAATAAAAAAAAAGTGAAAGAAATTGTTTGTGCGTATTTTTTCTTTCGTTTTGGGGTTGATTAAAATGGTTGATTAAAAGTAAAAGTGTTAATTGCGAGTGTTTATGCATTGATTTATTCCCTAGTAATAAATTTTCGAAAAATACATCCACTAATCTATTTTAGTGATTAAAGATGATAGGAGCAATGTTCCCTCTAAGATTCGTTGGTCAGTGTGCACAGTAAAAAAAAACTTATGGGCAAAGTTGCACAGCATCCATTTCTGTGCAATGTTTTTAAAAAATATGCAGCGCTTTAATTCTCAACTGCTGTCTGGTGTCGGTTAGATAGCTGCGCGGCCGCGCAGCTTAAAGGGAACATTGGATAGGAGTCTCAGAAAATATAATTTCAATATTTATTTTGTTTGAAGACTACACTTTTAAAACGTCTTTAACATAAAAAGTCAATATTATTATTTTTTAAAGTTTGCTTTAAGGAATAAGCCTCAAACAATTTGTATTTTGAATTATAAAATATGTATTCAATGTCGCATGGTCTACACTAAAAAGAAAATGAAAAAGAAAACAACAAACCTACATAATCCAATACATTGCATCCATTTTAAAAGCACTTGAAAATGAATTCACTACTATATGAATTAGTAATTTTTATTTTTAAACATTTTATGTTTTATTTTCTTAAATTCATCCTAGACATTAGAAATAATGAGGATATAAATACAATGTATTAAGAAATTCTTTTTATGAGCCATAACCTGGAACGCGCGGAAAAAACAGATAAATAAATCTATTTGAAAGTAGTGACATTATTAATAATGTTTTTTTTTCTTTCTGTTTATTGGTGTTGTTGTCAAACACTAAATCCTGAATTAAACCGTATATACGATTATATACGGTAAGTGATGACATGGAGGAGAGGGTTTTGTTTCATATCGAAATTAATTATGTAGAATAAACATATGATAAGATCAGTGTTTCAAATGAAGAGCTCAATGGAGGAAACGGACGGCTATGACACATTTTTGTAGTTTTAAGATATTCAAGTTTTAAAGTTCAAAATTATACAGATTTCTTATAAATGAAGTTAAATAGATTTGAATTTTTAATAGGGTCAGAGAAATTTTTTTCCCATAAAACCTCATTCAGAGCATTTAATTTTTGATCCACTATCAGATAACTCAAAATGTTTTTAAATGTCACATAGCCGTTTCTTCCCTTGAAACCTTCAAATGTTTCAGTGTTACTGTGGTCTGGGGTGGGGTAGGTGGGTCAGATCGCCCAAGGTGGGATTTTTATTCTCTTATTGCTGAATTGCATCATCTTCACCCGGATTTTATTTATTTATTTTTTTAATTTATTTTTTTTAACGTGAAAGCGGGGGCGGAAATCCTTACCTCTATCAGGTAGAACTATATCTTTCCATTGCAATCCCACTTGGTAAATAAATTAAAATTTATGAGTGTTAATCAAAGAGACAGTTAACTAACAAAATCAAAGTTATTAATAATGAAACTTCACGAATTCGACACACACATATAAAAATGATGTTACACATTTCTGTGTGTTTGTGACTGGTGACATAACGCTGAATATAAGTTCTAAATTAAATACGATGTTACAAATATCCCAAATACGCTATATAATTCCCCAAAGCGAGTATGTGCAAATGAGCATGATGAATGACCGTCGCTGGGGTCGACCAATCAGTTTAAAGTTGGCTTGCGGAGGTGTTGGAGAGAAGGGCATGTTTTGTTTTTTGTTTTCGAGACCAACAAAGGAGCTTGCGTTCACCTGTGTTGTTCCTTCACAGTCTAACGTGTGATTTGTAGTGTAGTGGTTATCACGTCCGCATTACATGCGGAAGGTCCTGGGTTCAAACCCCAGTGAAAACATTTTTTTTAATTAAAAAAATGTGTGCTTGTGCCCCTTATTTCCCCCCTTTTTAGCAAACATAGCTGACCCTCGCTAGTAGGGTCGGCCAATCATAGTTTATGGTTGGCAAGCTAGGGTGGTGAAGGGTGGTGGGTAGCTAGATAACCGCAGTGCGAATGTCTCGAGGCCAACAATGCGTCGGTGGTCCCTACCCACCGACGTTCACTCGCGTTGTTTTTATTTCTTCGTGCTGTAGTTTGTGTCCGTTCTGTCCCCTTTTCTTTGCACTATCCATGAGCAAGTCTCGGCGTATCTAGTAAATAAGATTGTACCTAATTATTTACTTCGTTTTATTTTGATTCGAATCACGCTTATCGATTTAAGTATTTGTTGTCAGCAAATAACTACAATCTTAAAAATAAACTACTAGCTACGATGATGTAAAGTTTTATCAAGTTAATATTTTCAAAATATTTATTTATTCAAACGATTAATTTTAATTCTATAATACATCCTCTATTGTGCTTAAATATATTCAAGAAATTCAAATAAAGGAACAGGGTTATCCGATAAAATTCGGTCTTAAGTGACACAACATCGAATCGTAAAAAGAACTGTTGCAAATGCACTGAGTTTAAATTTAGGATATCGACTTTAGAAGATATATAAGTATAGTAAGTTGTACCAACATCTTGAATAAATATCGAATTTTGTCTGGGTTAATACATAACATTTATATTAAGGGAATTTACTTTAATATTGATGCCTAAAGTACTTTTAAAGTTATTGTTTACTTTAATGATATGTCCTTTAAATAATTTATTTTTTATTAGTGTCATGTTATCGTAAATTTCATTTACGATAACATAAATGACATAACACTAATTTTTAAAAAAAATTAAAATATTTACAGGACATTTCATTAAAGGATAGCGAAGTCAATAGTGCGCTCGCCTCACAAGATGAGGTGCGTGGGATCTAGCTCGCGTTTAAGCAACAATAAAACATGGTGATGAATGACTATTGCTAGAAAAGACCTCCGCTGACTTGGAGAGGAGATGGGCGCCGCCAAGTCTACCAAGCCCCGAGAAAGTTCTAATGGAAACATTAGAACCCCTTACGACCACGAGGTTATGGGACACACACAAAATTATAAAAATAAATAAAAGATTCACTATACAAAAGTGGCGGATTTTACAGAAAACCTGAAAGGCATCTATAGATATAATTCTCTTCGTGGTCGGACCCTGCGAGGCATCAAGAAGCTGCATGTGCAACAGATACTAATTTTAGAAAGCAGCGCACCAAATTACTGCACCAATGCATCAAAAGGTTTGCAAATTAAATATGCGCTGTACAAAAAAAATTATATGACGTCATTGTTTTCGATGATATTTTAATTTTGGAAAAGGGAACAATTTTAAAAATAGGATTTGATGTTGGTTAATTATAACATCAAAAAACAAAGGGGGCGCCATGGGCGCCCTACAACCCCTATAATAAAATACTTTGTGTGCATTTCAGAAAGTATAATATTTCACATTGATCAAACAAGGACAAGTTAGTTGGGCTTTTGAAAAAGGTCGGCGCCGTAGGCGCCCTAAAAAATTGCATTAAAAGGGTAAAAGAACTCTCCATGAGCGAAACTGCGGCGTATGCTACGCCGCGGGGTGTCTAGTTATTACTAATCCCTGAAACGCCATGACCAAGATAAGATCAAATTATCTTTTTAAAAAAACTCTGAGAAATTGAATCTCTAGCTTGTTCTATCTAGTTTCTTTCCGTCACTCAAAGAAAAGTAAAAGATATTACTGTAGAAAAAAAGGCAAGTAAAAACAGAGCTATATACTTATTGCCCATGAAATAATAAATACTTGTTTTTTTTTATAAATGTTAATTTTTTGTTGTTGCTTTGTATCTTCTAATTAGTTTTCAAAAAGTAAGTACTAAGAACTGCTTAGACTAAAATCGATACTCATCCAATATATAACATCAACATTGCTTACATGGATTAATTCTGGATTAACGACTCATTATCATATCGGTAAGGCAAGTCCTCGTTTACATTCCACGTGTCGGGTTTTGAATGATTGACTCTCTCGGTCATTGAGATGCTGACAATGAACTTGACCCGAAAGCCGTGACACAGTTATTGAGATCGTTAGAAGCTTATGATAAAGGCTACTCGATATCTTGAAAATGGGAATGAGATACACATAGGTTCCAAACTCTAAGAAGCAGCATTCCCATATTAATGTGACCAGCGTTTAGAAAAAGAAACACCAAAAAAATCAACTGATTCGATAATGTTCTGCAACACCAATGTTTAAACTTTACCCAATTAATCCACAGTCTCATATTTGATGGACCCACATGGATTAGTAATGTTCCATTAATATTTGTTGCATAAAATGTGTACCTTGCATTAAAATAGCTATTTTCTTGTTTATTTATTTATTTCATGACGAGACCAATGCGATATTTTATAATCAGCTTTATTATTTAAAAAAATCAACAACAACAACAATAAACCTCTATTAGTTTAAACAAAAAATTACTGTTTTTAACGTTTGCTTGAGCATTACAACTATATTTGAAAGATCCCGGGGAAACAAAGTCGTGCAAAGTTTATTCTGAAGTAATGGGGTGAGACTGCAATCAGGCTTTTAAATAGGTAAATGTATAACATAAAAACAGGGTATTAGTAGGCCTGACAGGACGTAACACAACAGCGAACGTTTTGGCAAAGAGCCTTCCTCAACGGACAAATAGTACATAAATGAAACGAATATAACGAAATAATAAAAACACTTAGCTGCGGAGAAATCCAAATAGTCCAGTAGAAATAAATTAAGGAGAGAAAATTAAGAGCTTATATAGGAAAGGATAGGGTGGGTGTGGCCAATCAATCAGGTTGTCAGTGCAAACACAACGTTGATCCCATGTGGTGTAAGAGTCCCATACTCGTGGATTAGTCTATTCTCAAAACTGACCCGGCCGGGTGTGTTTGTACAAGAAACAATGGCGGTGACAGACATGTCATCGACGCCCATGTGGTCACGTCCATTGAAGTGTCGGGAGACAGGACACTGTTTGTCTTGTTTAATGGCACGTACATGCTCAGCGATACGGCAGGAGAGTAACCTTCCCGTCTCACCTATGTACTTCAAAGGACAGCTCTTACTCACAATGGTGTAGACCACATTGCGGCTGCTACAAAGATAGCCATTCCTAATCTTGAATATCCCCTTAGGGTAGACAATCTGGTCCGTCTGGGTAACAAAGGGACATGTCTTGCAGTGATTACGACCACATGGCTTGGCGCCCAGATGGGAGGACGGAATAAGCAGACGGCTACGAACCAATAGGTCTCGCAGATTTTTGTCCCTCCTGAATACAATGAGGGGTGGTGTGGAAAATATGTTGTTTGTCTCAGGTTCCGCGAGGAGGATGGTGCGGTTTTTCAACAAGATTTCCTGGGCTCTGATGTTGTGGGGATGGTATGTGAGAACCAATTTGCTTCTTTCATTACTATCACTGGAGCGTGATACAAAGGCGTCAGCACGAGTGAAGTTTTTAACTCGCTGAAGTGCAGATAGAAGTATAGCTTCAGGGTAAGACCTTTGTCTAAAAAACTCCACCATTTCCAACGACTTTTCCAAAAAGTCCTCATTAGATTGACACAGCCTACGGAGGCGAAGAATTTGGGAAAAGGGAATAGAAGCCTTACAGGATTTGGGATGAGACGAGGGATAGAGTTGGTAAGAGTGGCTGTCCTTGGGTTTGAAGTAGGCCGAAGTGAGGAGGCAGTTTTTCTGGTAAAAATAAATGCTTCATCACATTTAGTTCACAGCAAAAAAACACAAAAAAAAACCCCAACAAAAACAAAAACACATACACTGACTTACATACACAAATGCACACACATACTTATACACACCCACGGAGCGGGATAATAACATTTTAAATAAAACAAACCCTTAAAAACAAAGTTTTTGACTATAAATCCCTTGTATATGAGACATAACTAACAGTATTGATTATGTTCAAACGCGACAAAAATTTACAGACTGAATCTGTCTTAACTCACTTTTGATTTATAACCCGGGGGGTGGGGGTGGGAGAGGGGAAAGGTCTGGTCACCGATCGCTGGACCGAGCTCAGCGTGACACGTAAAATGTAAACAAAAGCACGCCGGTACATCGACAATGTGGCGTCAACGCGCGAACTGATCTGTCACAAAGTTGTATCAAAATATCTTGTAGTTTGTCAGAACTTTATTTTATATCCTTTTGACAGATACTTCTTAAGCATTTTCCTGTTAAAAGTATTTCACAGGGAATATTTCAAACAATTTTTGTATATTTATTTGATACATTTTCGCGAGCCGTAATGTGAAGAGTCGTAGTTTGGCCAGCGTTGTTATTATAGAAAATAGATGTTGCAGCCACACTTTCATGGGTACCCAAGCGCAATTTTACTACCCGGGTAATTGCACGGCAACGGATACCTATTGACAGGCCTAATCGTAACACGCGTGAAGCTATTTAAAACGTCATTAAATAAATTGCTAGCAATTAATTGTTAAGTGGAAATTTTATTTAAAGTTGTGCGATTTTCTGATGTGACGTCACATTTCTATTAACCCCCCCTCCATCGTCACAGATCGTCACACATCGTCACACATCGTTACACATTGTCACAAATGCTTGACCCCCTCCCCCCTAGGTGCATGACGTCATTTATGGACGGCTCCTTATCAAAACCTAAAATATGTAAGGCCCCAAATTTTTATGAATTCATAATTTTGAATATATAAAGTTGACGGAATACTTAATCAAAGGAAAAATTGAAAGAAAATAACATTTTAAAACATCAACAAAGAAACTACGTTTGTTTGTAAACCGGAGCCTCAAATATATTAATACTTTCATGTCGAAATTTAACTCTGAAGTTGATATTCCAGATACCATATTGTTGACCGAACGAATTCACGTATGCATAAGAAATAATGTTAATTTTGAAATATATTCTAATCTATAATTTTTTTATTACCATAAAACCATTATTTTGACTTTTAAATATGATAAATCAGATGAATAAAAAGGAATACGATATCTGTTTACACATATTTACATTACATTTGTAAGTAAATAACTGGCCCACGCTTAGAGTGGAAATGTAATGTAATACTTTGTTGCTGTAGGTCCAACTTAATCAGTTTAATATTTCAGTAACTGACAACAGGTATATTAAAGCAGATGACTTTTAGATAATGACCTAAAACGGTTCTGTGTAGACCAAATCAAGAAAATGGGAGCTTAGAGTATACCCTGAATGTTCTATGACAAATGTTTTTAAAAAAAACTGTATATATACTTGAGTTTTGCTTAATTTTTAACATCTTTTTCTCCCATAAATAAAGTGCAACATTGTTTTGTGTTTCTCGTCACTTGTGCACAAAGGCAGTCGTTTTGTTTATACAGTCAGATTTTTTTTGGTTTAAACGACATGAGTTATTATTATTCTTAGATACTGTAGGTCAGGGAGCAGCGAACAGGGGTAAATTACCACATTTGGGGTAAAAAGGGAATTCTAGTGGGTAATGTAGAGCATCATGGAGACATAAAATCCGCTAGATATATCAAAAATCTAAACTCTTTTCACAGTGGACATTTTCATGGTTTGTGTTTGAGCTCTAATTTGGTCCGACAATGTGCACTGAAAATAAAGAAATAAGTGATTCTTTTAAAAAATCAACGAGTGAATGCTCGGAGGTAAGTGTTAAAAAAAGAAAACAGGTTGTAAACATAATTATAAAAATAACCCGTAAAAACAAAGTTTTTGACTATAAATACCTTATATATGAGACATAACGAACAGTATTGATTATGTTCAATGTAATACGCACCACATGACAAACATTTACAGAGTGCTTTAAAACACGGGGATGTGGTCATCGATGGCTGGAGGGAACTCCAGTGACCCGTGAAGGTCAACTATAGCAGACGGCTACATAGAGATAAACTAAAAATGCATTAATTTAATTGCGGTACATTCGATCGATCTGAAATTTTTATACAATGCATTGTTAGGTGACACACGTCTATGTGCAAAATGTCAGCTTGATACGATCACGGGAAGTGGGACATTTTTTACTTTTATTTTTCCGCGGGCGGGACCACGACAGACAGAAAGAGAGACAGAGAGAACGACAAGACGGTGAAGTTAATATGAGGGCTTTAAAAAGGGAAGTTTTTTAAGAATATAAATTTATGTTTGTTAGATCATCTTTTCAGCTTTTTTAATATTAAAATTGTTGAAATTTGAAGTAAAATATTTATTGGTTCTTTTCACCTTTCTCTGCTTCTTTTTTTCCCCAGTCTTTTTTGGAGCCATACAACTACATCAGTCGAATCTTAGGTGAAACTAAACTAAAAAAAACAATACTGGTCAGTACCAAAGGAAATTTCGATTATTTTAACACTGTTTGAATTCTTAAATTAGAGAAAAATATCTCATATTTTTAGGCAGAAAATTTTAATGTATTTCTTTTTTTTTAAAAACAAATTAGATCTTCAACCATTGGCTAGGAGTCCCAAAAGACAAGTTGGAGATCATATCAGATATTGTTCAGATGCTGAATCATGCGAGTTTTATGTAGGTGTACCAACATGTTGCGTTTGTCTTCGTACATATTAAAATAATAGGTAAAGTTGCACACAATATGAATGATGTTTTTAAAAATCCTGTTACATTTTCTACGTTTTCAGAATTGACGACATCGAGGATGATGCTAAAATACGGAAAGGATCGCCTGGTATTTTCTCTCGTTTTGCTTTATCATTTTATCACCACCCATTTTTTAAATGTTGTTTTTCTTATATGTAAATTTACACACACAAAAACTCAAATTTACAAGCCCACACAAACAACACACACACACACGCACACACGCACATGCACAAACACACATACACACAACATTTATCACAATGAATACACATTCTGATCACTGACTAAACATACACAATTAGGGCTTGATAGCAATGTGTGGGCACGTATATAGTGGATGGGGGTAGTTTTGTATTGTTAGAAATATGTTATAAAGAGAAATAAAAAGCAAAAATAAAATAAAATAAATAGGCCTGTTAACGATTAATGTCAATTTAATCGTTAACTTTTGGAAAATTAACTATTAATTAATCATTAATTTCGATTAAAGCCAAAAATTTAAATTTATGGTGTCATCAGTAAAATGTATTGAAATACTAGTCGAAAATCGAAATAACACTAGAATGTCTTCTTTATGTGACATCTTTTAACCAACAACGCAAACATACAAATGAATTGACATTATTTGGTTCAAGTGATGAGCGGGTCTTATTGAAAATATAATTAGCCGAGCTGATCAATCGTTCAAATAGCTTTAGCTTGTCTCAGCTAAGGTTTCCGATAATGTAGGTGATGTTTGGTATGCAGGTGATATTTAAGCGAAGTGTTAGAACCATGGTAGCAATGTGTTCAATTTAAGCAGCGTGGCTGCGCAGATATTTGATCGACGCCACTCAGGTGTTTAGAATCACCGCGCAGCAAATTGTGTAAAATATTGCGCAAAAAATGGACATTGTACATCTTTGCACAGGAGTTGTTGTTTTTTAACTTTGCACACGGACCAACGAAGGTTAGACTTAGAGTGAACATGCCATGGTAGGCAAACGATTTCTCTCAAAGAACACAATAACCTTTATCCACCTTTTGAACATTCACGTCAGTCAATAGTTTAAAACCAAAATGTTCGTGTAATCGTCCGGAAATTAGTTTATTTTTATCGGCTAAAATATTTTACTTTTTGACTTCCAGTACATTTATAAATGGTGGGTCGATTAATCGTTAAAAATATTTTAATCGTTAAAATTTTTAACGATTAATCTAGAAATTAATCGTTAATTTCCGCTGCCCTAAAAATAAATAATAATAAAGTAAGTAAAAAGTTCTAGAAAATGTAAGGCTTTATTTGAGAGACTTTTACATTTGCAATAAGTACATAGCACTAAAATACTACATATACTATTACATGCATCTCTGCATAGTGCGGCATCCCAAGAAAACATAGGTAAACGGTAAACTAGTAAAAATTTGAAAAACAGCTGCAAAATTCATAACTTGTGAATGTTCAAAATTGATAAGAGTAACACACATTACTGCGAATATAAATTGTTGTGTTATTTCTAATACTATTTCTGTATACTGTGAGTAATGAGTTCCTAGAGGTGTCAGCAGAGAATTAGCTGCTCTATTTGATTCTATAAAAATAATGTTCGCAAAAAAAAATTAATGCTCTATTTTCTCTTCTTCTTCTACCCTCTCATCATCAAGGACATATACCACTATCAAGTTTCTTCCTGGCATCTCTATCCTGGATCGCGCTTTTCAGCAACTCCCAGGGTATGGCAAAGTTTCTTGATACTTGCTTCCACATCTCATTGCTAGCTGTTCCATGGTCGTCCTCTTTTATATTTTTCACTGAGGGTTCCAGTTCATGGGCCTTGATTTTGTGCTGGAAGCAGGTTTTCGAAGAGTATGGTCAATCCATCGCCAAGTTCTCAGGAGGATCTCTTGGTCTATGGGCATAGGCCTTGTCCTCTATCATAAACACGCTCATATTACAGAACAAGACAAACCCAGTGGCGTCACTAGGGGGTGCGGATGGGGGGCGGGCCGCCCCGAGTGACACCATCAGGGGGAGGGGGGTCAACACCAAAATCTAAAATTTTACTGTGTATGATTTTATGTCAACAAAAAAAAAGCCTACTTTTTTCACCAGCAAAAAAGAAAACGAAATACAATGAAATACGTTAAACGCGCAAATCTTAAAATAAAAATATATCAGTTAACATGCAATAATAAAACAGCCCGAACAACAAACTACAATAAAACAAATTAAGGAAAAATGAAACATCCGCAATGAAGAGATAATTAAAAAGGCTGGACGTGAAAGGGGCGGTGTCTTTTGTTTTAAAATGATATAAAGCCAATTTGGCTTTGACATTCCGACACCATGAACGAACCCCATCTCACTACTCCCTCAACCACTGTGGGGGGGGGAGGGGGAATACGATTTTACTAAAAAAAAATCAAAAGATGGGTATTCCTTGTTTTTTTGTTTGTTTTTATTTCTTTAAAGAGGAATATTATGTATTAAATGTCTTTGAGTTAATATTTTTGTTTGATTTATTTTTATGAAAGGCGTTCAAACATGCATATCTATGTTAATATACAGGTAGTCTTCGGGTTGCGAAGGTCCCGACTTACGCTGTTTCGTGGTTACGAACGCATCACCATAAAAATAAAAAATAAAAATAACACGAGTTATTCCGTCTTTTTTATGTTTTTATTTAAAACAGTTTTTTTTTACTGGTAACGAATTGTTTTCTCTATTTAACTACTTTTTATGTCATTACCTGCTTTTATGTTTCGGGTGCGCGGCGGAAAGAATACGCTTTATTGTGGTTTTAGGGCGAGGAAGACGCTCAGTCTAGGTACATACGCCATTTTGTTGTTTACACCAGTGGTCCCCAATTTGGGGCCCACAGACCACTAGTGGTCCGCGGAGATGTGCCTGGTGGTCCGTGAGCAAAGGAACATTAAATTATTTACATTTTTTTTACTGTAGTATATTTCTCTAGAGGGTTGTGCGTCTTTCCATGCACAAGATGGAAAAGCTTGTTACCCGTATTGGCAGCACCACGTCCAAAGAACATATACGACACATTAGCGCAGATCGGACAACCGCCTACAATCAATCTTTGCGCTCTGTATCGGCGCTTTTATGTCGGCGCTCTTTTGTCGTGCGCGATTTTGATGGGTCGCCCATGTTGGCAAGCTGATCTACTTCTATTTCCGTTTATTTCCTATTTCGTTTTTTGTTCATAAATCTCATTGATATCTCATCAACGATATATATATTTAATGTTCCGACTTACACTGAAACTCGTATTAAGACGTTTCTTAAGAACGGATCAACGTCGTAATGAGCACCCATGTAATGTACTCTTAGAAACTTAATTTATCAGAATAGCACCTGCGCAACTGCAGCGACAAAATTTTCGATGTTGAAAAAGGTCTGGTCTGACCATGATATCAGGGCCCCTGGCTGGAATTGAAACTGGGGCCCTATCCAGCCAGCATCCCTTTAAATAAAATGATTGCTAGCCGCTAACATAAGTCTGTAACTTGTAACTAAATAGTCCATCGATTCCACCACTTGGAATAGATCCCTACATCGCTTGCACCACAAGCCTACACACTTCCTTACGACCAGGAGAGCTTGACGGAAATTGTAAATTTAAAAAAATATATAAACACTATTAATAACACTAACACTTTAATATGTTCTCTTATTGAGCCTATCAAATCAGTTTTTTCGATTACTAATACTACCGGGTCCGAATAGCGAACATATTAATAGATAAGATTTTATTAATTTATTTAATTCATATAATCAGCGATTCATGCAAACATTATTCCACCTTTATTATAAAATGTGCTAAGTTTGGGGAGCCCCCAAAATCATCGGGGGCCCCATGGCTTTAGCCCGTACAGTCCCCCCCCCTAATCCACAATATCATGATATGGCATATTATTGAAGATATAATCTGTTATATTCAAGTATTTTGTCTACGATTCATAATTCCACATTCTTGGAGCAGCAAATGTAAGCAAATAAGTTATTTATTAAATGTTTGTTAAAAGATGGAAAGATGGTGAAAATTTACTCGAATAATTTTTTTTATTAAAAATGCCCCGTTATACCTTTTCCGTCTTAAATAATTATTTAACAATAATTGACTTTAATTTTGAAAGTTGCAAAAGTAAGCCAAATTACATTTAAATTTTGAACACATTCAAAAGTTGGAAGATTTTGAAAAAAAACAGCAAATGTTTTTTAAAGTATGACAGACAAGACTTTACCTTTTTTTAAAAAAAGTCATTTAATTAATTAATAACCAATTTTTTTTAGCTGAAGGCTTGTTTGAAATATATTGGGAACAGTTTCCTCATTTAAATTGTTGTCCCCTTGTCATTAAAGAGTGCGCGCTAAAAGAGCGATGACAAATGGGCGCAAACATAAGAGCGCTATACCTCGTTGGTAGTCCATCTTGAAACATTAGTATATATTTGAACAATCGCCTCCAAATCTTCATCTGCGCTCGTTTTGTTGAGTGCTCTTTTACGGGTCACGGTCACGAAATTAATTAGTAAGTGACACTGATCTGAGGCGCCACTAGGTGGGTGCTAAGGGGTGCTGACCGCACCGGGTCACACCATCACAAGGGGTGACACAAAAATGTAAAATCTGTATGTTCCCGTTATTTGGCACTGGAAGACTCGGAGGAGTTCTATGGGTTAAGTCATGAGGGGGTGACACCATGAGCTACCGCCCTGGGTGACACCAACCATAGTGACGCCTCCGGACTAAACAACACCTTTTGACCTTAAGTCTTTTTGTTCCTGCAACACATGTAAAATAAATTATTATTATTATTTAATTCCGTAATTTTTACCTTCAGCGACACATTGCATTTTTGGCGTACCTCAATCAATAAACACAGCAAATTATATTTACTTTCTTGCTCTGGAGAAACTGATTACCCTAGGGAAAATCGAAGAGACAATCAAAGTATTTACAGGTAATTCATTACATGCACATTTCAACAAACGTTTATTTGGTTACATCAATTACAATGCCTTTTACAATATTAAAAAAAATTTAACTTGTATTTCTAAGAGTCACAGGCATATTCCTTCAAAGTAAATTCTAGGTTTTTAATTTTTAAAAAAAAAGAGATTAAAATGGGCTGATATTTATATTTTGTTGAAATGTTTGAAGATTTTCACATGTACTTAACATGGTTTATGGGCAGAAAGCATGCTAGAGACTCACAGTGGTCAAGGCATGGATCTCTACTGGAGGGAATCTTTCACTTGTCCAACAGAAGACGAATACAAGTCGATGGCCATCAGAAGTAAGTCAATAATACAAATTGAAACAAAACTGGAGGCTCGACACTATAGAATTAAATGAATTTTGGCATAGAAACATTCTCATACACAATTATCTTATCTTATCTGTTACAGACGCTACTTGTATACAGAAGATTATTGCGTCCTATGCTTATCTATGGTTTGTGTTTAGTCCTACATTCTTATTAAAGTTTTAAATGTTGATAAAGTGTTGGTTTACCTGGTTTCTTCATACAACCCATTCCACGCCTGAATTCCGGGCGGGAAAAACGAGAATTTGTATGTGTTTGTTCTTGCATACGGAATAAGAAAGGTGTTTTTATCCTTATGTCTATCTGAGAGTTGTATTAAGTAATCTTTGTGTTGTATTTCTAAATTAGAATTAATTGATTTTTGTATTATTATTACTTTACTCTTGGTCATTCTATCCTCTAGTGTTTCAAGGTTTAATGACAAAACTAATGGTGTCTTTCTTGTCAGTCTTGAATATTCTCCGGTAATGAATCTGGCAGCTCTTTTTTGAATTTGTTCTAGTTTATCGATGTTTTCTTTGGTGGATGGGTCCCATACAGAAGAGTCATATACTAGTACAGGTTTCACCAAAGTGTTTATATTCTTATTACACCTGTCAAAGTTTCTTTTTATAAAGCCTAAGGTTTTGTTTACTTTATAATTATAATAATGAATAATAATTTTTCTACTTTAAATAACCTCAGGATTCTCAGAACCGCAAAAATCTCCTAACGGTTGATTAATTCTGATGGGGTGAAAAAGTTTCAAAACACTTGTGCTCAAATGAAAGCACCTAACTTGATTTAAATCTTCGTTACCAAGAAACAAAATATGAAAACTTCTTATATAAGTTCAGCCAAATTTCTAAGGGAAGTAACCTGTGTTATTTTTACAAATGACTATTTTTTGCCCTTTACTTTTCTGAAATTATGGTCAAACATTTTTTTAAATTGTTTACTTTAATTTGTAAATCATATTCACATTTAAAAAAATGAAAATTAGTTAAAAGTGGATACAAGTTAAAGAAATTATATGATGTTCTAACTTTCTTTATTAAATACAATCAGAGACAGGATTCGTCTTCAGTTTCATATTTCAATTAATGCAGATCTTCAGCTTAAACAAAAGGTATGTTCATTCAAACAATTAACGTAGTTGTTATTGAAATTATAAGTAATATATGTATTTATTTTATTTCTTTATTTTTCCCCCCAATTTTTATTGACAGTGGGACAAACAAAATTGTAGCGTTATTGTGTAATTATTCGAATAAGAAGAATCACCTTTATAATTTAAAATAGTTTATAAAGACGGCAGAGGTAAAAAGTTTATGTTCCGTGGTTTGAGAACCAGTAATCTGTTGGAAGGAACTACTTTATCATTTAAATCAAATATTTTATTATTTAAAAATTCATTACGATCGATGATCACTTTGTTATCAATTTGTGGGAAGAATCACTTTGAAAAATAAAATGTGCCCTTTATAACTAAAAATAATAAAGCGACAAAAAATTAAAAACATTCATTTATCACTGAGCTTTGATCTATTTTCATGAACTTTAAAGTTTAAATTGAATAGAAATTTGGAATTATTTAATTTAAATTTTCGTTCGCCAAGTATACAATTTTAGTTGATATTAAAAGTAGGTGCTTATTTTTAAAATTTGACATTAAGTTCTAAAATTAGAATTTAGACAAATAACAATTATGTTTTACTATTGTTAAGTGCAAGATTTCTCTATGGTTACATTTATTGAAGCTATTAATCATTTCTAATGTACTAGTAACTTCCAGCCTCTGATGAACATTTTTGGTATCTACATTCAAATTGTCAATGATTACGAAAACTTTACATCTGAAGAAGTGAGTATTCACATAAACGTTATTTAAATACGCGCGAGCACACCGAGAAAAAAAATAGCAGACACATATTTCGATGCAAATGCACACATGCAAGTTTTCAAAATCACGCAAACATATTTTAAAAAATGAAATCGTGTTATTTTGAAAAATGTCTGTAAATTTGCGCCTGAAAACTTTTAAAAAAACCTGTTATTTTCTTTAAATTGCAGGACGAAATAAGGTTTATTATCCAACAAATATTGAACAGAAAGAAAATCCAAATGGTTATATATATTTACCTGTTAGTTTATAAAAAAAATTATCATTATTACTAAGAAGTATAAACATAGTTAAATTCATATAAATAAATATTGCACTAATCATTTTAAGATATTTTTCTTGAACTATAGGAAGTATAAAAAGGTAAATTTATAATATAAAAAAACAGGGTATTAGTAGGCCTGACAAGAAGTAACACAACAGCGAAATAATATAAAAAAAACACTTAGCTGCGGTGAAATCCAAGCAGTCCACCGCAGCTAAGTGTTTTTTAAATTATTATTTCGTGTTATTCGTTTCATGTGTGTACTATTTGTCCGTTGAGGAAGGCTCTTTGCCAAAACGTTCGCTGTTGTGTTACGTCTTGTCAGGCCTACTAATACCCTGTTTTTTTATATTATAAATTTACCTATTTAAAAGCCTGATTGCAGTCTCACCCCATTACTTTAGGAAGTATAAAAATTTTCCATTTCCGTTTTTCATCTTAAAATGATCATCTTATGCAAATGGACTTAACTACAGTTCAACAGCGGCGGAAGCTTCTGCGAAGACATCACAGAGGGGAAATTTTCTTTCCTTATCATACACGCCATCCGGGCTGACCCGAGCGACACACAAGTTATGAGTATCCTTGTTTGTGAGTTTCTTTTTTTTATATCAAATATCACGCCGTATTCTACACAATAACCATTATATGGTACGAGGTTATAAAAATTTAGTTTAGATAATTTTGGTCATATTTACTATAAAATTAGTCTCCATGGTATCTATTCAATTCCTCAAAAAATTTTATGCGCAGTTCATGAACTTAGTCTAACTATACATCAAGAGGGTGGCTTTTTAGCGGTCACATGAAATGCTTCTAGGACAACATTAAAGAGTGACTGAAGGCATAGGGCATACAATTGTATTCATAGGAAAAAGAGAAAAAACAGTGTACAACATGTGCACGCAGGGTAACTGCACGAGCTGACTTGTGCATGGCATTGAGAGATAACTTCAGAGATCTGGCTAGGTGACGTTAACTGACCTCCCTTTATGTCTAGTTTATTTTTCTCTTGGTTGATAGCTTCGTAGATTTATATATTTTAAGTTTAAATTAATATTCTAACAAAATAAAATGGATACAAAAAATAATTTATGAATATTTTAAAAAAAGGAAATTAAAGCCCCATTTTTAAATATTCAAGATGTATTTAATTTTTCCGCACGCTCACGTATTATTGGCACGTACCATATGTCATGGTGGTTTTCTTGAGCTCAGATTTACATTCCAGGGCTGAATTTATTATTTGGTTTATGAATTTCATAAAACAGCAACGAATTAATGAGAATGCATTGGTGATATTTTCACGGTCGGATGTTATGGTGTGAAAATGACTGTCTTAAATGCGCACATAATAGCTAATGTAGTGTGCGCACCAACTATTGTGCGTCACACCAAGACGCACAATAAGAAAAAGGATAAGGAGAGAGATGGCTGTTAGGAGCTGAAATGGAGTGAAACGTTCAGTGCTTTATTTTGGCCAGAATTTCACTGAAGAGCTGGTCTGAGAGATTGGAGAGTGAACGTGACATGGAGAGGACCGATGTAAAGATGGTGTATCATGTTTGTTAATTAAATAAACTGTTGGATTATTTACATTCGTTACTTGGAGTTATTGTTCAACAAGATATACCCGCACTTTTGCAGCGGAAGTCTTCTGACTTTAACGTTAGATCACGCAGTGTGGTTTATATCTGTGGCCAAGGGCGGACCTCGATCCCCCTAGACAACGAATCCGCCACAACGTACCATATGTCATGGTGGTTTTCTTGAGCTCAGATTTAAATTCCAGGGCTGAATTTATTATTTGGTTTATGAATTTCATAAAACAGCAACGAATTAATGAGAATGCAGTGGTGATATTTTTGCTTCAAATTTTATGTGCTAGGATGAAGAAATGGCCATCATTGCGCTTGTGCCCGCTCTATTTATATTTGTCTACTAATGTAACCATTGTTCATTTATGTTGCAGATCCAATTATATATGACTTGGGATCAGTTACAGACACAACAGTTAGGTTTAAAAAAAAACAACTTTTACAAGTGGAACGGCTTTAAAAATATTTATTTCAAAATATTAATTTCCGCCACATACAAAATGATTATTTTAAGCAAGTCAAAATTTTACATCTATTATAATTAAAACAAAAGATATCTATGAAATTTTTATAACATTAAAACAGCCGCCGTTTAAAATAAATTCAATTCCTTTTATTGTAACAATGACTAAACTAAAATTAATTTCAGATTTTGTAATTGCAAGGTAAATTCTGATTTGGAAAGAAAATAATTTTAAAAATAATTTTCCTTCTTAATTTTACTTGAGATAAAAATCTCGCAAATTAAGTAGCGTCGACTGTTTTAATACAAATTCCATGACATGGCTATAAGATATACTGAAACAAAGAACTTCAGACAAGGACGTGAAAAACTACTGTGTGGAATACATGAAGAAAGTCGGAACTTTTGATTACACTCGGAAAGTCCTTTGCCAAATGGAAGCAGAGTAAAATCCATTCAATACTGTTCATTTTTAGGGGGAAATTAAATGAGTTTGATAGAATATTTAGAACATTTTGTAAAAAGCCTAAAATATTTTTTTTAATTTGAGATTTAAAATTTTTAAAAAAAATATTTTGGAAGCTTGGGATTTATAAATTTTAAAATGAGTTTTAAATCAAGCACTAATAAACTTATGTAAACTGTTCGTTTGAAATATTAATATTTTATTTACACATTTTTCGCACATTTAAAGGAAACCATTTTCTGTTTGTATTTTTGTTAACAGAATTCAACAAGAGATAAATAAGCTTGGTGGCAATCCCTTCCTTACCGATGCCATAAGTGAACTGGGGAAAATTTATCGTTTAAATTGTGTGTGAATAAAAAGGAATAACAAAATCAGCAATGTTATTTTTCTTTGTACTTGGTAGAATGTTTGTTAAACGTTAAACTTAAAACAGATTATTTGTTTTACAGTGTTCAATAAAAAATATATTGTATCTGAACTCAGCTCAATACTCGTTTTTAAAATAAGAAATCCATCAGACAAATGAAATAATTATAATAGTTTCATAATTTATTTAGTGCATTCCCATAGAAAGCAACTATAAGGCTCAAAGCATACGCCGCTAATGATTTAGTGATCGGTGAAGACTTCCTGAAATACACGGTTGTCAAAATGGGGTGGGTTTGGGCAAACGACTGTGATTGAATGAAAAGAAGGAACTCTGGAGAGACCCGCGGCGTATCACCCGTAAAAAATGACGGGAGTGTACAGCTGAAATCTATTTATTTGGAAAAAATGCACTTTTTTAGGGCGCCTACGGCGCCAACCTTTTTCAAAATCCCAACTAACTTGTCCTTGTTTAATCAATACGAAATATTAAACTTTCTGAAATGTACACAAAGTATTTTATAATTTTTTACATTGTTCCTTTTTTACAAAATTAAAATATCAGCGAAAACGATGACGTCATATATTTTTTTTTAAAAAGCGCACATTTAATTTGCACACCTTTTGATGCATTTGTGCAGTAATTTGGTGCGCTGCTTTCTAAAATTAGTATCTGTTGAACATACTTGCAGCTTGTCTCGCAGGGTCCGAGCACGAAGAGAATTATATAATATATAGATAGATTAGTAACACACACAATCATCATTTAATTCAATATTGTTGGAATACTGTGAATGTGAAGCGGTAGAGAATTCCATTCATTGAGTGAGCAAAAACAGAAAGATCTTTCACCAAATGTTTTAATTTGTGTCTTAGGAACAGAGGGAATACGGGCCGGTAGAAAATATTCTATATGTTGTTTGGCTAGCTGGAAACATTTTCAAAAGGTATTATCCTGTTTCTTTTGTTTTAGTAATTATGTTATATAAGAGCAGTATAAAAATAATATCCATTGGTGAATGGAACAGTGAAACAAGTAGTAAGGGGTCGAAAAGTTAACTTAATAATCAAGATATGTTTATGGCAATTATTTTCTTAGTGGGTATGACGTTTGTGGAGGGGTGGGTCATATTGTAAAAATGGAAAGAGGTCAAAGTAAAAGTAGGGTTCATGGAAGTTTGTTAAATTTAACAGCAATCTGAAAATTAACATATGATGTTGCTAGAGATGGTCCGAGAGATAGTCCGAAAGATGGTCAGAGAGATTGTCCGAGAGATGGTCTGAGAGATGATCCGAGAGATGGTCCGAGAGATGGTTTGTATGTAGTTAGGAAATGACGGAGAAATAGTAGCTAAATCCCAGGGAGATGGCGAGGAGACATGGCAAAAAGACATTAGTGAGATGTTAGATTGCACGGGCTTGGCAGGGAGATGGAGAGGAGACATGGCAAAAAGACATTAGTGAGATGTTAGATTGCACGGGCTTGGCAGGGAGATGGAGAGGAGACATGGCAAAAAGACATTAGTGAGATGTTAGATTGCACGGGAATGGCAGGGAGATGGAGAGGAGACATGGCAAAAAGACATTAGTGAGATGTTAGATTGCACGGGCTTGGCAGGGAGATGGAGAGGAGACATGGCAAAAAGACATTAGTGAGATGTTAGATTGCACGGGCTTGGCAGGGAGATGGAGAGGAGACATGGCAAAAAGACATTAGTGAGATGTTAGATTGCACGGGCTTGGCAGGGAGATGGAGAGGAGACATGGCAAAAAGACATTAGTGAGATGTTAGATTGCACGTGCTTGGCAGGGAGATGGAGAGGAGACATGGCAAAAAGACATTAGTGAGATGTTAAATTGCACGGGAATGGCAGGGAGATGGAGAGGAGACATGGCAAAAAGACATTAGTGAGATGTTAGATTGCACGGGCTTGGCAGGGAGATGGAGAGGAGACATGGCAAAAAAGACATTAGTGAGATGTTAGATTGCACGGGCTTGGCAGGGAGATGGAGAGGAGACATGGCAAAAAGACATTAGTGAGATGTTAGATTGCACGGGCTTGGCAGGGAGATGGAGAGGAGACATGGCAAAAAGACATTAGTGAGATGTTAGATTGCACGGGAATGGCAGGGAGATGGAGAGGAGACATGGCAAAAAGACATTAGTGAGATGTTAGATTGCACGGGCTTGGCAGGGAGATGGAGAGGAGACATGGCAAAAAGACATTAGTGAGATGTTAGATTGCACGGGCTTGGCAGGGAGATGGAGAGGAGACATGGCAAAAAGACATTAGTGAGATGTTAGATTGCACGGGCTTGGCAGGGAGATGGAGAGGAGACATGGCAAAAAGACATTAGTGAGATGTTAGATTGCACGTGCTTGGCAGGGAGATGGAGAGGAGACATGGCAAAAAGACATTAGTGAGATGTTAAATTGCACGGGAATGGCAGGGAGATGGAGAGGAGACATGGCAAAAAGACATTAGTGAGATGTTAGATTGCACGGGCTTGGCAGGGAGATGGAGAGGAGACATGGCAAAAAAGACATTAGTGAGATGTTAGATTGCACGGGCTTGGCAGGGAGATGGAGAGGAGACATGGCAAAAAGACATTAGTGAGATGTTAGATTGCACGGGCTTGGCAGGGAGATGGAGAGGAGACATGGCAAAAAGACATTAGTGAGATGTTAGATTGCACGGGACTGGCAGGGAGATGGAGAGGAGACATGGCAAAAAGACATTAGTGAGATGTTAGATTGCACGGGAATGGCAGGGAGAGGGCTGATTTATGTTAAAGAAATCAGAGACAAGCTTTTGATAAATAAAAATATTTCGCCTGCTAGATATCAAGATATTTGAACATTTTAATGTCCATGCGGACACTCAGTGGCTTTACAAACCGTTATTATAAACGTTTTAAGAAGAAAACCACCATAGAGAAGTAATATAGAAATGATGTACATTTTAGTATGTATTAAAGGGGAAAATAACGATATTTAAATCTTTTATTGTCAAGGGTCGATGAAAAAAAGAAGCTTATCGGGCCATTTGGTAACGAGGAAGTAAATACAACTTGTGATGCAAGTGACTTGGAAATTGAAGGTCATTCGATACTTATGGGCAGTTGTTTTTGTTTATTTACTGAGGTGCGTTAAAGTAGACATTTTTAGCTCAATGGTCCATCGGGAAAAGAGTTGACAACGATATGCACGATAGAGATTCCTGACAAAATACAGTTAAGGCAAGCCACTGGTAATTGACTTATTACTTATTATAATTTCATATAACGTCATCGGGTACGGGTTACAACAAAATTTCAACTTGATTGGTTTTAAGTAATCGTGGCCAATATTTGAGATTTAATTAGGAATTTGAAGCTCAATGGGCCACCAGGAAAAGAGTAAATATCGATAGGCTCCAATAGCTGCAATAAATAAAAACATTCTGATAATCTTCTAACAAAAACAAAAATTTTATTGGTCAGAAAAATTGATATGAACATAAAGAGACTCGTTATGACATACATTTATCCCACCCTTTACCTAACAAATAAAACAGCCAAGAAACCCCCATAAGAAACCCCCCGAGCCAGGACACGGTTATGTTAATTGCGCTATTTAAACAGGCGGCCATCTTGGAATGAGAGTAAAAATTAAGAGTGACGTGAGATTTTTCTTCATACAAACACGTAACACGTAACGTCATTGAAATGTGCATCGTAGATAAACTGTCCCTTACTTTCAGAATAATCGAACAAGTTGTTGTCTTTAAAGCAAAGAGTTTGAAAGTTCGGTGTTTTGTTGGGCCTCGTCTTGCTTGATGTAATCTTTCGTGTTTGAGGTCGCGAACGTGACAAGTCCTTTCCATTTTTTCCCCATATAATATGTGCTCATCAACCGAGGAATTAAATTCAGGCAAAAATGTAAACTTGTTTCTTGCATGGAGAGGTCATCATTTGTATGACCAATAAACGTAAGAAAATAGAAGCTGTTGTTGAAATGCGGTGGATGTATCCCTATAGGAGGCAGCCATTCGTCCAACATGTCCAGTCTCAAATGATGTTTTAACAAAATAGTAAACGAAGTTCGATACGGGTGATAGTTGGCGCAATTCAAGAGGTGATTCGTTTAATGGGAACAAGAAATTGTACGAAAAAATACGCGTCATTGAGTGGTGCCGGTTTAGGGCCAGGGGCGCCAGTACGGATTAGCAAGGGTACGCGAAGAACGCAGCGGACGCCAGCTCTGAGGAAACCTTCCAGTGAGGGTCACACCCTAGGTAGGTCATTGATGATCTCCCGCTTAGCGGCGGTTCTAACCATGGAGACTCGTGTGCTTTGTCGGGGTGGTGCCAAAGTGGTAGCGGGTGGAAGTAGGGAATTCCGACCCTCCTTGTGAGGTCAATTTAGTGGGAGGCATTTTCGACTTTCTGCCCTGGATGCCCAGGTGGCCGCTTCAGATTCATCCATGTTTTCTCCGTGTGTGTGATAATCCTTTACAATAAACACAAAAAGTAACATAAAATAAAACGTCAAGTTTTTCTGAAGAGTTCGATATGCGATTTTATTATAAAAAAAATTTTAATTTGAAATGTAACTAATTATTTATTTTTTTAAACTGCATTTTGGATTTGGGTTTTTTGACAGCTTGTCTCTGGGGATTTCATCAAGACACTACAGGTGTCCAGTACGCCATGTATTGCGGATAATGAAATCAGGCCACATCACACCAGCTCTTAAAGATACCTAATGGTTTCCAACTGTTGGAACGAACAAAAACACACACAATTCTGCTATACCTATAAGGGGCTGAACAGAAGGATCGGCAAAGGATTATTTAAGAGAACTAATTTTAAAAAATTATCTTAAAAGAATCTTCGCTCCTCTGCAATGTCCCTTCTGAAAGACACCAGTGTAGAAGGAATCTCATTTGAAATATTTTGCTGAAGTCTATCAATTGTCTTCCCAAATCCATGGGAGAATGTAACAAAAACACATGCACATACTCACGCGTGCACGCACGCACACACAAATTAAGAACCATTCAAAGGCTTTTTTGTTGTTGTAATACAGTGCTGATAACTTGTCGCATGTAGTGTGTCAATATATCATCAAAGTGCTATAAAATAGGGGACGCGGTGGTCGAGTGGCAGCGCACTGGACTGTCATACCGATGGTCACGGGTTCGAATCCGTGTGAAGGCAAGGGTTTGTTCCCGGGGCCTAGGGCGTCCCTGAGTCACCCCGCTCCGAATGGGTACCTGTAGTGTTAGGCGGCTGGGTAATGCGTGGAACCCACAAAGCCGTGGCCTGTGAATGCTGCATCACTTGCCAACAGATCATCTGTCATGGTCTGTGGACGCAACTATCTTCTGCATAGAAGGAGCGTCTGTATAGATAAGATAAGAAGATAAGATAAAATATAAAGACATCATCCTACTTTGAATAACCAACTACGTTTTAGTAGAAATAATGATATACAATTGATGCTTTGTCTCTTGTTTAACTTTTTTGCCTTCGAAAAACATAATTAAATTTCTTGTTAATGTTCTCACTCTCTTCAAAACATATAAAAGTAGATGAAGTACCCAATTCATCCCGTAACTGCAAGCATTATTAAAACACAACATAACATTTATAATGTAAATTCCGATTGACGATTAATTTTTTATTTTGATGGACGAATTCCTTATTTGTGAATATATTTCTTAAACAAAATTTGTAATTTCGAGGGTTATCTTTTTAAAAATCCTTTATATTAAATCGTGGTTTCTGTTTGATTCGTTGATTGTTTGCTTGCTTGTCGTCAAAACTTTGGATCGATTTTTAACCCACTTTCATTGTCGTTAAGAAAAACTACATTGACCATTTTGCATTTAAACCTAACATTGACTAACATAGCTAAAATTGACAAATACTACACCCATAAAGATGTGTGTATTGTTTGGATGTTGTAGAGTACACTAAATGAGGGGCGAGTTGTATATACCGAGACTTTAAATGAGTCAATGACTTGAAACAAGGAGAATTTTGCTGAAAAATGGTTGCCAGTACACTGCAATATTCAATATTTTTACAGACGTCCGTTTCTGACTCAGTATTTTACTTACGTGGTCATGAAAACAAATGAAAACTTGTATATACGGAAAATATACAGAATTTTAATTCTTTCAACAACACAAGCCGTAAGGCACAACACCATAAGGCATAAGGAAGTGCTAAATTGAAATATATACATGGTTCATAGAATCTTGTACGCAATACAATCTTGTCAAGTTTAAAAATGTATTTTTTCTTCAGAAAGACATCTTTGAAATAAATGTTGGCGATGATTTTTTGTTGGACACTCACTTAACGCACCCAAAGTGCATTTTTTCTTGATCTGTTGCTGACAAATGCCCGAAATTTGAACTAGAAATCAACTATAGTGAGGTCGTTTGCCCTGCTAATTTCATTAAATGCCCAGACTTCTTTTTTTGTTTTTAGGAGAAGAACTAAGAAATGTCATATTTTGGACTCTATAATAGAACACAAGAGTGACCTTCCCCAAAATTACGTCACAGTAAAATCATTACCAAAATGTACCTGTTTCGGTGTTGATATATTAGATACCTTAATAGACTTAAACACAGAGTTCAAATGTGATTTTGATTGCGAAAACGGTTTAAAGTGTTTTCAAGGGTAAATAGAAAAACAAGTAGGAAATAAAACGTTAATCGTTTCCAACTTTTTAATAAAACAAATAAAAATTTATAGAATTGCTCTCAACTATAAAATTCATCCAGAAGAGTATCTCCTGCTTTCCTTATTGGATCATATAGAAATGTATGCTTCCCATAGGAACATTAATGACGTCTATCAAACTTTTAGAGATTTCTCAACTAGTCACTTTTGATCTAAGTTGTAACAACATAACTAGCAAGGACATGGAAATCATATGTTCCTTGAGAATACTGAGAAATCTGAATGTCTCTCACAATCCCAATCTCAAAATTGAAGTTAAAACTAAATTTTTAGATTATTTACAGAATCTTGACTTATCTTATACAAATGTCAATAATATTCATCAAGATACTTTTGAGAATGTGTTGTTCTTAAAAAATCGTAATCTCAGTCATAACAAACTAATCGACTTTAATTCATTAGATTTAAGACCAAAATTTGTTTTAAAAATCCTTGATCCTTACACTAGGCACATCTTTACATAGCAAAGTGTGGTGGGGAGGGAAGGTGTCTCCTCTCATGGGCTTGTGTCGCATGTCAAAGCAAGCTGGCTTCCTTTCACATGAAACATAGTCACCGCCTCTCTTTCCTGTCAAGCCTACTAGCCAGTATTGCTGTTTCCCCCACCCCTTAATATCTACATTGTCCTTGATTAATCGGTGCCTATTACGCCATTTTAGGTAACTCAAAATCTCCGTAAGTCGATTTTTTCCCGGGTCCTTTTGAGTTTGACTTAGAGAGGTCCGACTGTATTTATTTAAATACAAATTTAAAAATTAAAGATTTAGTGGCGCCCTTTTGAGCTGGAGCCCTTGGCAACTGCCCCCATGCCAACCCGTTGTTACGCCACTGATAGTCACTAATCACTATAAGCCAACCTGGCAAAACATTCAAGCACTTCCACACGACCTACAGTGCATAGAAAAAAAGCATTCACGCTGGTCCAAAGTTCAAACAGTGTTAGGAGCCGTCCATAAATGACGTCACGCGATTTTTGACGATTTTTGACCCCCCCCCCTCGTCACGCGTCGTCACAAAAACTTAGATCCCCCTCTAAAAATACGTCACAAATCTTTGACCCCCCCCCTAAAAAACACACACTTTATTTTCTATTTGAAAATAAGTATGTTTCAAATCACTTTTATTGTCATTAAAGTATTTATTATTTATTTAGTGAAGATCTACAATGTAATATCGTAATCCGCGTGAAGCATTTTTTAAAACGTTTAACGGGCCTTCAGAAAACGAACTGTGTTAACATCCTTAGATTATATTTTATTTTAATGCATACAAATTAAACATTGACTATTAATCATCACGGTTAACGTCTTTGTTTAGAAAAAAAAAGTATTTTTTAAAAAAATAAATTTAAAATGTATTTTTAAAAAATCCCTCAATTGACTGACGGGCATCCCGTATGAAAGAGGTCGACGAACAGAGGTAAATAACCTCATCTGGGATCAAAAAGGGAATTCTTGGGGGTAATGCAGACTGATTTGGGACATATAACATCCACTACAATCTACTAGATATATTAAAATACGTCATGTGTTCGTGTACGCTTGGAACATATTCCCATTATTGAACCGGTTCCTTCCAGAAAATGCATTTTTTAAAAATTTGACAACTATGTAGATTTCTTACCTACGTACTATACGAAGACACCTAAATCTACCCTACTTTCATTTATATTGACACGAGTGACAATAATCTTAATCCACATGACTTGTCTGTATCACGTGTCCTTTCTGTGATATTTAAAATTAATGCCTTAAAAACTGAGCTAAGAAGAAAAGTTGTTTTGTGCTCCTCTCGAATTGTAATGTCAAGAATTTGATGCATTCAATAAAGTTAATGAATACTTGACTAATTTTAAATGGGCTCATTTACCATTATATCTAGATTCTAGAAGACTAGAATGGCCAGGGGCGTTTGACCAAAAACCCTCGAACAATTATGTCAAACTTAAGACGTTTTTAATTCTATCAAATAGATTCCCTCCCCCTCCCTCCCCTTTTAAAGAAAAAGGATATCCCGTGTCATTTTGACTTAAAATATCTACACATAATCCTATTCAGATCATTTTTAGACACTTGTCATGCTTGTAAAACTCACCAGTAGCATTTTCGGGGGGGGGCTAACGACGCTCCCCCAAATCCCCGAGTCATGTGAGCAGGACCTAGAGTCTGAGGGTTGGGGGGGGGTAACGCACATAAACTTGTATATTTTGGGGTAACGGGCAAAAAATTTGGACGACTCCTGCCATGAGAGAACCAAACGGAGCTGCGGTTACATCACAAATACTTTGATGTCAACATCAAGCGTAATGTTTTCATATGTAATCTTGTGGATTCTCAAACTTAAGGATTATAATTAGATTTAATTTTCGTGTCTTGATAGTTTACGCCAACCAGCGTCTGATGGCCTACCGACTGGCACATTAAGAAGCACTGATTTTTTTTTAAAGAAAAAAAAGTCATTAAATAAATTGTAAGGGACCAAATATTTCAGTGGAATTTTTATTTAAAGTTACCCTTATGATGTGACGTCACATTTCTTCAACCCCCCCCTCCCTCCCCCTCGTCACAAAAGTGTGACCCCCTGCCCCCCCTAGGTGTGTGACGCCATTTATGGACGGCCCCTTATTAAAACAAGTTAATTTTTAAAGTCATTTCTATTACATAATAAAAAGTAATCACACGAACACAAGATATTAGAAATTTTTAATAAAAAGGAGATAATTTATTACTGTATCTACACCATTTTATTTTTAACCAAATGTAAACATCTGTAGAAAGAAAATACGTGTTTCACTGTACATTTTTCAGGTACAAATTAGCGCCTGCTCAAATTAAATTTAAAATATATAAAACAATGACATCAAAAATACAAACCACAGAAAACTCATGAGACAAATCTACGTCTTTTTAATTGTTCGTTTAAAAAATGTATAATTCAAAAGTATGAGAGAAATATCCTCGAATAGGTGTAACTCCATAAAGAATTGAGTGCCTTAAATCTAGTCATATTTGAGTTAAACCTTTAAATGACTACTGACTACAGAAATATATACATAAAAAAGAAGGCTTAGTCGCAACTTGGTTATGTCATAGTATCTCAAGAAATTAAGACATGAGAAATAGAGGTAAATTGATCATTGGGGAAAGGAAAACATTTTAAGAGCTGTTGGAATGAGACGTATTTATAACTCAAGTCACTAAAAATAAACTCACCAACTTCAAGAAAAATAACAACTTGGACACAGGGCCGGACTAACACTCTGTCTTTCCGTGCAAATGAAAGGAGTAAAAAAAAATCGAGGGGTGCACAAATTTTATGGAAATATGGAAGAGCGATCCAAAAATGAATTTATAAAAAAACAAGTCCCAAAAATAGCAGTTGAGTTTGAACTCAGTAAAAGCGTATTTTTTTCTAAATTATTTAGGGAAGTCCCTGAACTAAAAGTTCGTTTAAAAAATGTCTGAGAATAAACTGATGTTAACTGTTTTTTCTTTAAATGAAGAATTTTAGTAAAAATCTAATTACAAGTATTTGTGTTAATTACTGTGTTAAAGTCTAAGTTAAAGTGACTTTTTTTTGTGTGGATGTTCGCTAAAAAAATATAAAAAAGCCATATACCATTTTTTGAATACTTAAATTGCAATTACATAGGGGCGCAATTTTTCCCTTTTGCACGGGGTGGTTCAAAGGCTAGGTCTGGCCCTGCTTGGACATTAATTACATCCTTTTGATGTCACACGTAAGAAACAGCTGTTTTAATGGAGAAACAAATCACCAACCCAGCCCACTTTCTCACAAGGAAATCAAACAAGCCACCATATTACATTTGAATACGCATTTTTAAAGAACCAACTAAAGGACTCAGAATATAACGTATCATACATACAGACAAAATGGCAAATGGTATGTATTTTTTCCCCACACTATTTCTCAAAACGCCTTGTTACATCATGGGATGTAAAGAAATGCTAACCAGGAGAACTGAATGCAAGGAAAACATCAATAATTCATATGTGAAAATAAAAAAATTCGAACAATCTTTTTACTGAACTGTGTAACATTTGTGTTTATTACATACGTAACTACGTATTTATTATATTGCATAATTATATCACTAAAAAGCCGTCTAAATCATGTTTACTTTCTTAAACACATTGCTCACAATTCAAAGTCATACTCGTTTTCTCCGTGACTATTAACAAATCCTAAAGCTTACAGCGATAAAAGTTTGAAAGATATGGGGTATTTTATCTTATCTTATCCTATCTTATCTGTTTACAGACGCTCCTTCTATACAGAAGATTATTGCTTTGATTTTGTCAAGGAAATTCCATCTCCAGGCACCACCAGTGCTCATATAGAGAGAAAACGACATTATTATCAAAAACTTAAGTTTCACAGTGATCTGATGAATGGTGATGGTAGCTGGTACTGGTAGCCAATGTTTAAAATAATATTTATATAGAGAATATAAGAAAATAAACTTTATAAAGGGTCCCCGAGTACAAATGGTGTAAGATGTAAAGTTCAAAACCTCTATACATTTCAATCTCGATTATGATGAATATATGTGTCAATATATGTCATGATCGTGTAAATTCGAATGGGGATTTAAGTCTTAAACATTTATGAAAAAATATTTTAGGCCCCCGGCCCCTTGCCCTTGGGAATAGACTATAGGAGTAGGAGTTCAATGCCCTATAATATTTTAATATGGGCCATCTTTAAGAATGGTTGTGGGCAGAAAGAAACATGCCCAAACGGGCAATGGATGTGATTATGAATGATTTAAGTTTAAGTTAAGTAGCACCGATTTTTCCGAAACTAAATAAGTATTAAATGTAATTTACATATATTTGGATGTTGTGGAATATCAGTTCCGCGAAGCACTTGTCATTTTATTTGTGTAACTGACTCCGCGGATGCGTATCCAAGTGTAATATGTTGGCTGGTTTGATTTCCTTGTGAGAAAGTGGGCTGGGTTGGCGATTTGTTTCTCCATTAAAACGGCTAATCTAAGTATTTTGTTAAATTTTTAAGCAACTTGTTAGCAAAATTAAAATGTCAGCCAGAGGTGGAAAAAAGAAACAGAAAGTAATGTCTCGGTCTGCCCGAGCTGGTGTATTATTTCCAGTGGCTCGAATGCTTCGGTATTTGAGAAAAGATACACATCACCTTCGCATAGGAGCCGGTTCACCGGTGTACATGGCTGCAGTCATTGAATATCTTGTTGGTTGGTGTGCTACTCAATTTACCTTTATTTCTTTTAAAAATCACTTTGGATAATTTTAGATCAAGGGAGTCGTGTATTGAAGTCTCCTAAAACTAAAATAAAATGCGTAAAAAGATAAGTTTTGCACCTCTGCATTAAACTCAAATTGTAGACTATAATAACTATTCATAAATAGACTAAACTAAAAAGTAAATATAGACTATACTATAGACTATACTATACTTATAGTATAGTAACTATAGACTGTAATATAGTATACTATACTATCTATACTATACTATACATATACTTATTATATTATACTTACACGACAAATGAAACGAAAATGTGTACTTTTTGACATTCAAAATCAGGTTAACTTCATTAAGTTTAATAACTTTGTGCTGCTGTAAGTTCAACTTCAAAGCACTTGTGATTATCACTTACCAGGGTAACCATCTTTAAAATTTAAATATCTTTTGACTTGTAATAATCACTGATGAGAGTGAGAATTAATAAATAATGCTAAAACTTAACAAGGTCAACAAGAAATGATAATTATTAATAATTAGTTTAGTATTAGAATTAGAATACCGTTCAAAACTAAGTAACTAAGTCTAAGTTATTTGCCAATAACCAATATCTTATAGAATTAGACATTGACACAGGTTAGATCAGTCATACTCATATTCAATTCATGGCATGGGCATGGGTTTGACGTAATTACATTAAAGTATTAAGTCTAAGTATCAGCCCCCAAGCCATAGCAAAACTTAAAACACATTCAAATCCATTGAAAAATGAGTATTTTAATTATAGTTGGTTCTTTAAAAATGCAAAGTAAATATTTAAGCCTTCATTTTTATGAAGAATTACTAACAATGTCGATGAGATACATGTATTCATATGCTGCTTATATGATATGGTGTATTTTATTCAAGCTGAATATTTTTTTTTCTTTCTCAAAGCGCATTAATTAAGAGCAGAAGGGTCAGAATGAAAGTAGAGATGGAAACCATCTAACAAAAGACCAAAGAATTTGAATTAGATGTAAATAAAATATAAAAATTAACTTGTTTAAAAAAAAATAATAATTCTAAACAAGATTATTTCAATTGATTAATACATTTTAGAAATTCTGATTTATTTACTTTTTAGTGTATACATTTTAACTTATCTTTGATGGATATTCTTTAAAAAATATTTTAAAAGTATTTATTTCCTTTAATACTTTTTAGTATTCTAATTTTTATCTGTGTATCGAGACATTAAATAGTCAGAAACACATAATCTCCAATAACTACTGTGGTAAACCAGCATGTCGAAAATTGAAAGGGTCTAACCAAAATGTAAATAAACTAAACTGCCTGAAATCTTTTTACCAAAGAATTTTATGTAATTTTCATTACAAGGAATCTAAATTATTTTCTACTTTATTTAGTGTGCCTCTTTTTGAAAGTCATCCAAGTATTTTCTTATTCTTAGTTCTTTGAAGTTGTAATAATTAATATTTTATTACCCCATCATCCCCATCTCAAATCTTACCCCTTATCAATTTTCTCTTTTAAACCTTTTTTTCTGAATGGTATGAGAATAGTGAACTCATTCCATTGAAAATTAACTATCAACAGAGATTTGATGCAGAACATCCAGAAATACATTTTGACAAACCTCAAAGCATGATTTTTACCTAGAAAGAAAAATCCTATAAATTGTTTATTATTTTTTTCGGCTTATAATTTGGCTTTTCATTTGTATAAAATATTGTGTTCATTACTACAGCTGAAATCTTAGAGTTGGCTGGGAATGCGGCTAAAGAGTTTAAAAGGGGAAGGATTACACCAAGACACATCTTGTTAGCCATTGCAAATGATGATGAATTACACCAGGTAAGCTTGGTTAAGACTTTAACTTAAAACACACAGAATATTAGGGGTCTACCGATATACATTTTTGCATATTGCCGATACCGATATTACCAATATTTTTTTTGCCGATATGAGTATTTGTTAGGACAAAAACCAGCGGTCATATTTAATGACGTCATTCCTAAATTTATCACTCGATAATTATTTATCTATTATATTAGGGGACTACCGATATGCATTTTTTCCGATATTACCGTAATTTTTTTTTCCGAAATGAGTGCCATATGAGTATTTTATAGGACAAATACCAGCGGTCATATTTGATGACGTCATTCTTCAATTTATAACTCGTAATTATTTATATTTCAATTAGGGGGCTACCGATATGCATTTTTGCCGATATTACCGATATTTTTTACCGATATGAGTGCCAATATGAGTATTTGTTAGGACATAAAATAACACCGGTCATATTTGATGACGTCATTCTTAAATTTATCACTCGTAATTATTTATATTTTATAATTTAGGGGTCTGCCGATATGCAGTTTTGCAGATATTACCGATTTTTGTTGTTGGCCCAAAACGAAGTTTCTGATATGTTTACAAGTTCCAATTCATGACCTATATAAGACTCATGACAAAACAAACCGTCCTTTATAAAAATGTACAAGCAAAATTAGGAACTCCTTTTGAAACTTTAACTTTAACTCATAAATTATTAATTCTAACCAATAGTTTAATGGCTTTTGCACACGGCCACCTTTTATGAATGAAACAATGAGAACAACGTATTTTGTAATAGAGTGAAAATGAGGTTGAAGGATCAATGGTTGCCAATGACAACAAGTCTGCACACGGTACATTTTGTTATTCCATACGAAACGAAATGTTTTAGACATCTGCGATTCTGCGTGCATCTTTGCTATTATAGCAATTACGTCAACATATTGTTTACATGTTATCCATTTATTAGAGCAATTACGGTATACTTGGTATCGGCACTAGTTACACAGTTTTCCGAGTATACGAAAATTTGTCCGATACCTAAACAATATCATAGCACATGGCATACTGTATCGTGACTGTACATATTAATACTAGGACTCTTTTGGCTATTTCAATACCTGTATCGGGGTCGATATATTAATTTGTCGAGATATTGTAAATCTAAATGATAGGGTTTTTTCGTTTTTTTTGTTTTTTTAAATTTTTTTTTACGTAAAAAAAATATTGGTGACGTCAATATCAGGGATCTTTACATGCTACCGATACCGATATTGCCGATATCCAGATATCGGTGCCGATATATCGCCAGCCAATCGCCCCTACAGAATATACCAATAAAGTGTAAAAATATTTTAGAAAGTTCAAACTTACTGTTTTTACATGCATGGTCATTTTTTAAAAGAAAAGAGATGCTTAATTTAGGAGTTTATTAAGGACAATTTTAGACCTATCTTTAGATCTTTAAAATATTTTAAGGCTTTATTTATATAAAATCTTTCCTATGAGATCACCTTTGTATATTTTAAACCCAAAGTTTTTAGGCAATTTTATCATAAAAATATTACATTGAATTAATCTAACTTGTTCCAATCAGCTACTCAAGCATGTTACAATAGCGCAAGGTGGTGTTGTTCCAAAAATACATGCAGCCTTGATTGGACCATCTCGGGGTAAACAGCATGCAGCAGCATTGGCAGCAAGTTCGCCATCCACATCTCCATCCAAAGTCAAAGCAGCAACTAAAGTTCCATCCAAGAATTTGAAAGGAGCCGTTGCTACTGCAAATTCCATAGCAGCTTCTAAAACAGCTCTTTTCAAAGGGAAGCCCAAAAAAGTTAGTTAAACATTTTTAATTCCAATTGTCATCCCCCTATTAAGTTTGCCAATTCAATATAATAACACTAACAGACTTAAAAATTTGCTAACATTTTACTAAAATCTCATTAAATAACAATAAAAATCAACAACCAAGCAAACAATGTCATTAATGCCATTGAGAACTTTCTACTTTCAAGAAGGAAAAAGTTGTTTGACAAAACAGTCTGCTTTATTTTAATTTGGTGTATTAATATTAGTATTTTTTATTTTTATAAGGTGGGGCAATATGTCCATCCTGTATTTTTAAAATGTAATCACACCAATAACTGGTTTTCATTTCATGGGAGTGTGACCCATTCTGGGATTAGAAAGAAGGATAAAATATGTTTGTTTTTAAGCTTTGAAAGAAAATTATTAAATGTATTAATAATTCTTTCCTTATGTAGCAGTATCTCCTCATCAATATAACAAAACCAAGAATAAAAACTGTATTACTAATTAGGGGTCTACCGATATATCGGCACCGATATCTGGATATCGGCAATATCGGTATCGGTAGTATGTAAAGGTCCCGATATTGACGTCACCGATATTTCATAAGTGACATTTTGACCCCCCCAAAAAAAAACGGAAACAAAAAAACTATCATTTAGATTTACAATATCTCAACAAATTAATATATCGACCCCGATACCGATATTGAAATAGTCAAAAGAGTCCTAGTATTAATATGTGCAGCCACGATACAGTGTGCCATGTGCTTTGATATTGTTTAGGTATCTGCCGATTTTCGTATACTCAGAAATACTGTGTAAATAGTGCCGATGCCTAGGCCCTAGTATACCGTAATTGCTCTAATAAATGTATAACATGTAAACATTATGTTCACGTAATTGCTCTAATAGCAAAGATGCACGCAGAATCGCATATGTCTAAAACATTTCGTTTCATATGGAATAACAAAATGTACCGTGTGAAGACTTGTTGTCATTGGCAACCCTTCAACCTTCACCCTCATTTTCACTATATTACTATTGTACTTTGTTCTCATTGTTTCATTCATAAAAGGTGGCCGTGTGCAAAAGTCATTAAACTATTGGTTAGAATTAATAAATATGAGTCAAGGTTGAAGTTTGAAAAGGAGTACCTAATTAGGGGTCTACCGATATATCGGCTGGCCGATATATCGGCACCGATATCTGGATATCGGCAATATCGGTATCGGTAGCATGTAAAGGTCCCGATATTGACGTCACCGATATTTCATAATAAGTGACATTTTGACCTCAAAAATAAAAATTTTTTTAAAAAAACGGAAACGAAAAAACTATCATTTAGATTTACAATATCTCGACAAATTAATATATCGAGCCCCGATACCGGTATTGAAATAGTCAAAAGAGTTCTAGTATTAATATGTGCAGCCACGATACTGTGTGCCATGTGCTGTGATATTGTTTAGGTATCGGCCGATTTTCGTATACTCAGAAATACTGTGTAAATAGTGCCGATGCCAAGTATACCGTAATTGCTATAATAAAATGTATAACATGTAAACATTATGTTCACGTAATAGCTCTAATACTAACAGCAAAGATGCACGCAGAATCGCAGATGTCTAAAACATTTCGTTTCGTATGGAATAACAAAATGTACCGTGTGCAGACTTGCTGTCATTGGCAACCATTCAACCTTCAACCTCATTTTCACTTATTACTATTAATTTGTTCTCATTGTTTCATTCATAAAAGGTGGCCGTGTGCAAAAGCCATTAAACTATTGGTTAGAATTAATAATTATGAGTCAAGGTTGAAGTTTCAAAAGGACTTCCTAATTTTGCTTGTACAATTTAATAAAGGATTGTTCGTTTTGTTATGAGTCCTATGTAGGTCATGACCTGGAACTTTTAAACACATCGGAAACTTTGTTTCGGGGAGCAAAAAAATCGGTAATATCGGCAAAACTGGAAATCGGTAGACCCCTTAATTTTAAAATATAAATAATTACGAGTGATAAATTTAAGAATGCCGTCATCAAATATGACCGCTGTTATTTTTGTCCTAACAAATACTCATATCGGCACTCATATCGGAAAAAAATATCGGTAATATCGGCAAAAATGAACATCGGTAGACCCCTAATATTTTAAATAATTACGAGTGATAAATTTAAGAATGACGCCATCAACTATGACCGCTGTTATTTTTGTCCTAACAAATACTCATATCGGCACTCATATTAGTCATATCGGAAAAAATATCGGTAATATCGGCGAAAATGCATGTCGGTAGTCCACTAATATAAAAGATAAATAATTAGGAGTGATAAATTTAAGAATGATGTCATCAAATATGACCGCTGGTTTTTGTCCTAACAAATACCCTATCGGCACTCATATCGGAAAAAAAATATCGGTAATATCGGCAAAAATGCATATCGGTAGTGCCCTAATATAAAAGATAAATAATTACGAGTGATAAATTTAAGAATGACGTCATCAAATATTACCGCTGATTTTTGTCCGAACAAATACTCATATCGGTACTCATATCGGCAAAAAAAATATCGGTAATATCGGTATCGGCAATATCGGCAAAAAGGCATATCGGTAGACCCCTATACCTAATATGCTTGTACATTTTTATAAAGGACGGTTAGTTTTGTTATGAGTCCTATGTAGGTCATGATCTTGAACTTGTAAACACATCGGAAACTTAGTTTCGGGAAGAAGAAAGAAATCGGTAATTTCGGCAAAACTGGATATCGGTAGACCCCTTAATCATAAAATATAAATAATTACGAGTGATAAATTTAAGAATGACGTCATCAAATGTGACAGCTGTTATTTTCGTCCTAACAAATACTCATATCGGCACTCATATCGGAAAAAAATATCGGTAATATCGGCAAAAATGCTTATCGGTAGACCCCTAATATAAAAGATAAATAATTACGAGAGATAAATTTAACAATGACGTCATCAAATATGACCGCTGGTTTTTGTCCAAACAAATACTCATATCTGCAAAAAAAAATCGGTAATATCGGTATCTGCAATATCGGCAAAAAGGCATATCGGTAGACCCCTATTACTAATGTGATATTTGGCTTTGACCTGTATTTACAATCTTCTTAATTTGCCGTTGGTATTCAGTAACTGTTAATGAAAAAAACATTTTTTTCCCACAAGATCAATAAGGTTGGACTGTAATAAGATGTTACACTATTTGTTTATGTACTGGACAGCTGCCATTAAAGTGCTTCATATTTTTTTAACTTTTCAACTCATAATTGAAAGCACTTTAATTGCAAATGTTAAAATTCATATACAGTGGGGCCCACTTATCTCGAGCCCAGGTTAACTCGCCAGCTCTATTAAGTAGACGGTTTTTTTTGGAACCGCCAAATTCTCTCTTTGTCTTTGCATTTTATCAGCGGTTAATTAGATTTTTTAAAGTCGCCGAGCCCTAATATTTCGAGCACAAAAGAGTGCCAAATTTGCCACTTAGTGTTGGTTATCTCGATCCCCATGACCAATCGTCAGCTTTTGAAAATGTTAGATGTGATTTTTGTATAACCAAGTGAAGGCATAAAATTTCTGCCTCGCTGGTGACGTCACAGCCCGCTTGCTCACAGCGCTGTGCTACTAACTTAAATCGCCAGCTTTTGAAAATGATCTTATCGATAGGGCTGAACTGATCGGTTCGGCTACTCGACATCGGCTGATTTTCGTATACTCGGAGATACTCGGCAATCGGTCGCGTAAGTGATGCCGAGTATTACGTAATTGCTCCAATAGCAAATATGCACGCAGAATCGCATGTCTAAAACATTTAATTTCGTATGGAATAACAAAATGTACCGTATGCAGACTTGTTGTCATTGGCAACCATTCATCCTTCAACCTCATTTTGACTCTATTACTACTGCTTTGTTCTAATTGTTTCATTCATAAGAAGTGGCCGTGTGCAAAAGCCATTTAACTATTGGTTAGAATTAATTAAAATGTATCAAAGTTGAAAGTTCAAAAGGAGTTCCTAATTTATTTTTGTACACTTTTATAGAGAAGAGTTCGCTTTGTTATGAGTCATATATAGGTCATGATAAACAAATAACGGCAACACCTTTGTGTAAAAAAAGTCTCGAAAATCATGTGCATGTACAATAATGTACATTCTCATTTATTAACGTTAGTGATGGAACGAAAAATCATAGGGTTTTTACTGTAAACAAGGCTCCCCAGATTTTAAAATATATAATATAACAGACTACAGACAGTTTACCCACCCCCACTCTCAATCTCCCACACCATTGTTGTTGGTTAGCCCGATTAGCACTCAAGTTTAAAAACCAAAGGAATTCCGAGTCCATTGTAAGCTGAGGGGACGGGGGCTGGGTTATGTATTTGTGTAGGAAAGTCACCAGCGGACCCTGCGCGCGCACGAGGTGTGTCGGGCAGGACTAGATGAATTCCTGCGCAATAAAGGGTTATATTTAAACTTAAACGGTCCTTAAAAACGAACGGTCTTAACAACCTTAGGAAAGAGTGAAGAAATAGGGTCCCGATATTCCGATACAATTCCGATTAATCGTCCCATCACTAATTAACGCACATCATGTATATTAGTTAGTTAGTTCCTCTCGGGCCGAAGACGGCACATAGGGCAGAAGTCATTGATTTCCATGGAAATCATAATTCTGTTTCAGTAACAGTTAATGTTTTACAATGGTGGATTGTTAGGCCGCCGATCAACCGTCCGAAGCAAGCTAGGAGATAAACATATCCTCCATCTTGAACCGGAAGCGGATATATAATTATAAAGAAATTTCAAGCGCATGTTAATATTTTGCCGCCATAATAGTTTTCGTTTAACTCGGTGATCGGTTATCTCTGCGCCATTTTTCATACCCCAAGGCCGTCGACTTAAGAGGGCCCCACTGTACTAAAATTAATGATAATAAACAATACTGTTAGAGTCTTTAGAAATGGTTGATTGTTTAAATTTAAAAAGTTTTAAAATGAAGATATGTGTTATCAAGGTTGAAGGTATTTAAAAAAAAATGTTTCAGCTTTCTATCTATTCTGTTTTACAACCAATATTATTTTAAATTGCACATCTCTTGTCCAAGCTAGAGACAGCATGACCAAACATTGGTTAGGATGCCAATAGTTGGCAGTTTATCATTTATGATGTAGTTTGCTTTTAGTAGAAATTAGAACATCACATTCATTTGACCTTCAGCTAGCACCCATAATATGATTAAGATAAGAGCCTTAAGTCATGCATATAACTTTTCAAGTTTAATGGTAAAATTTATGTTATTCAAAAAATAAATCAAAACAATTGCAGCCGCATCAAAAAAGTCTTCATCTTTAATAATTAAAATGGGATAAAAGATAAGGAATACATTTTTAAAATAATATCCATTTTACCAGTTGAAAAATTCCAAGAATACATTAACACATTTTTCCCATCTCTTTATTTTTAAGACAATGAACTGTGTATTCCAACCACATAGTCAGCATGCATTTATTTAAATAAGAAAATTTAGAGCTTTAGCTCTTGGTCATGTGAACCATATATAATTATACCAACCTACAAATCCACACTTAACTATATGTATATATAAGATTTTTTTTTAAATTATTTATAGGCAGACTCTATACCAGATGGAAGTGGGGGATTCATGACTCTCTCCGAGAAAAAATTGTTCCTTGGTCAAAAGGTGAGAAAAGAATTGCAAAGAATATTAAAAAAAACATTTTATAATTTGGCAATCATATAAAATAATTTAGAATTTCAATAATTAAAAACGATCTCTGACTTTTTTGAAAATTAAACTTTAAAGTGAGGTAAAATAAATATGTATCATGGTCTTTGTATTAAAGTAGGATTGCACTTTCATTGAATTATTATAAACCCTAACATTATCATTGTTCATCCTTAAAACGATCATACTTGTTTTTAGTTTCACTTATTGATGATTTATTGTTTTCCTTTAAAGTTAACTGTCATGCAAGGAGATATAGTGAAAATGAATGCTGATGCTATTGTTCACCCAACTAACTCTTCCTATCATTTGGGGGGTGAAGTGGGTAAGTCCACATCACTGAATATTTTATTTAACTTATGTGACTCATTAATTAATGATAGCATATCAAGAGGTTTTATTAAGTTCCTTCAACTTATAAGATAAAAATAAAAAACTCAACAAAAAAAATTATAATTTTGAATTGATATTTGTATTTAGAGAAACATATTTTATCCATCTTTTAATTTAAAATGCATTATTGCTATTCAAATACAATTTTAAAGCCTTAAAAAATTATGCAGTTTACAAAAATGAATGATTTTGAAAACTATTTTGTAAGATTTCTTAAGATTTTGCTGTTTATTACATTTTTAAATACAAATTACATATTATGTACTTAATACTGAAATTATCGAAATAGGACTTCACATCAAGATTTTATCAAAATAATATGAAGTTCAAATCTTAGCAAATCAATTGAATAGACTTAATTTATTAAAATTTCTCATATGGGAACAAAATGGTAGGAAATATTATTTTTTAATTTAAAAAAAAGTTTAAAAGCTTAAATTAAAGATAGTCGTTGAAATCCTCAAATCATTATCAATTTTGTGGATAATGTCATTTGATTCCACCATTTGCGTTATGATTAAATAAATTTAAAAGAAAAACATATTTTCCAGCTTTCTCAACTTCAATTTCATTTGTAGTTTTTTAATGTCCTTTTTATTTTATGTTTATACAATTACAGTAGAATCCGGTTAAGTGAACGGCCTAGGGGTATGCCAAAAGGTATCGAGTTAAACAAAAACCAATATGGCTGCAAAATATTAACATGTGCTTGAAATTTCCCATGTACATGATATGCATTAATTAGTGATNNNGGACGATTAATTGGAATCGTATCGGAATCTCTGGACCCTAATATTTCTTCACTCTTTCCTAAGGTTGTTAAGACCGTTCGTTTTTTAAGGGCAGTTTAAATATAAGCTTTTGTTGCGTTAGCGCTGTTTTTTTCCCCTAGGACATAACGAATTCAGCTACTTCTTCCCGCCACGCCGCTGATGACATCGTATTTTTCTCTCTGGCGCGCTCCCAGTTTGCGCGCTCCCAGTTAACATTAGTTCTTTGTTTTTTTTAAATGGGGCTTGATGTTTGTTACAGTTTCTGAGTTAGCAGTGATTCCCAGATTGAGCGATACTGTGCCTTGGAAGGCACTTGCGTGACTTTCCTTACAAGCTACACTAATAAATAACCCGCCCCGTGTAACCTACACATCCCCTCATTGTCCCCGAACCATTCTCTTTCAAATCATCTTCCTTGGGTCCTCCCCTCAGCTTACAATGGACTCAGAATTCCTTCCGTAATTTGATGCTAATTGGACTAACCAACAACAATGGTGTGGGAGATTGAGAGTGAGGGTGGGTAAACTGTAGTCTGTTATATTATATATCCTAAAATCTGGGGACCCTTGTTTACAGTAAGCACCCTATGATTTTGGTATCACTAGCGTTAATAAATGAGAATGTACATGCACATGTTTTTGGAGGTTTTTTTAACACGACAGCGTTATTTGTTTGATGAAGCGATTGGCATGCTAAAAAAATGAACATACATGTTTGCTAACAACAAAAGGCATATGTGCACCAACTAACCGCAGAAATTTACCAACATAAAATAAAAACCACCGTCGATTCTCGATGCAAACCTTTATTTTCTTTTCTAAAGATATTCGTTTATCTTAAAAAATAAAATGATTAATACATCAGAAAATTAATTAAGTTTCATAATAGTATAACATGCACTGCGAAATAATGACGATAAAAGGCAGATAACGCGATTCCTCGGGTGAATGCATACTCGATAGAGACACGTCAAACTAATTCACACACGGATCAAAGTGAAACAAGTTAAAAACATCCCATAATTTTTATTGAAATCTGGTAGAATCACACAATAGCCGGAAGTCTTGAGGAAAGTGAGATTTCAATGCTATTTTAAACTAAAAATGCGAGAGTGCGTCGCTAGGCGAACAGACCGGGATCGAGCTAAACAGCGTAAGTTTCAAATTCGGCCCTCTTTTGTGCTCGAGGTATTAGGGTTCTGCGACTTAAAAGAATTGAATTAACCGATGAGAAAATGCTAAGACAAAGAGAGAATTTGGCAGTTCCAATAAAAAACGTCGACTTAATAGGGTTGGCGAGTTGACCGGGCTCGATTTAAGTGGGTTCTACTGTAATATCAAAAATACTAAATGTTTAAAATGGCAATAAATTTGTAGTAATTCATTTTTAAAAAAATTACTTTAATTTATTGTTGGTATTTCAGCTATAATACTTATTTGAAATTTAAGATCCCTTTAATGTGAAGATTTTCTAATTATTTATAAAACCTCAAGAAAGTGAAAGAAATGAGTTCTCATATATGTTGACAATATTTCAATATCGGTTTTTAATCTAGGCCAAGCTATACAGAAAGCGGGAGGAAAAGAATTTCAACAAGAAGTCGACAATCTCCTCAAAATTCAGGGATCAATAGGCACAGCTGAGGGTAAGCTGCTTCATACAATGTACTTAAGTTTTATTTCAGGTTTGCTATTAGTATAATGAACTCCCATGCCATGCAACTCTAGTCATCTGGTATGCAGTTTTGGCCACACTTTTGCTACCTATTACAAGTTTTTAAAATTAAGTGTTCTGGCAACTGGATGTTGCAACACACCAAACTTTAGGTGTGTGGCTTATAATCCCGGGCTCCCTATGCTGGAAAAAGTACAGCAGATCCAATGAAAACTTCCTGCCAAAGATATTAAAAACAAATTCTTTTAAATCTCTCTTTAAATCTCTCTAATCTAAAGTAAATATTAATTATAATTTTTAGCAAATGAATTATGATATTTGTATTTGTTCTCTTATTTCTTTATTTTATTTTAAAAGCTCTTGTAAGAAAATATACGCAAGAAGACCCAAAACATGAATGAATAATTTTTTCCCTCTTGAGATTACCACTTCAAAGAGCATTGAAAAAAAAGACAGACATGAAAAAACAAAGGGCGAAAGGTTTGTTTAATAAAAATTCAAGCTGTTGCCCACTAGATCAGATGAAAGTTTCCCTTTAAAAAACATGATATGGTTATGATATTTCAGCTGCCATTTGTCCGGGCCACAAGTTTTCAGCAAAGTTTGTGATCCATGTAAACAGCCCATCATGGAGTGATAATAATTCCCAACAAAACTTAGACAAGGCAGTGAAAAATGTACTAAAGCTGGCTGATGACAAGCAGCTTAAAAGTGTGGCCTTACCTTCTATTAGCAGTGGGAAGTAAGTGTCTTTTTCGGTGCTGGGTAGAATTTTGGCCTCATGTATTATATAGAAAAAAAGCTACATGATTCAATATAACACCAAATTTTTTTAACTTACTGCTAATGCTACTGACTGAAGTTGGAAAAGACAGTTGAGTGAGAAATGGTATGAGCTTTGAATTAATTGAAGGAACTCAAACACATATGTTTTTAATTAGACTTCTTTGGGTTCAGCTGAATAGCCTTCAAAATTTTGAATCATGCTCAGCTACTATGTTCTGTATAATTCATGAGCGCCCAGCATGTAACAACCGCCATGAGCAGGAAGTCATTTCTTTCTTTCTCTTCTCCCAATCTGGCACCTCCTTATGTTAGCCACTATTTGTCCTGCACACCACATCCCAGCCAAATTTGTAATCAACTGTAATGGGCCCACGTGGAAGCTGGACAATGCCCAGGCCCTACTGGATCAGTCCATCAAGAACTGTCTCCAGTTAGCTGACAGCAAGGGGCTAAAGACTGTGGCCATCCCATCACTAGGGAGTGGCCGGTAAGAATATGCCATTAAATCTTAGCTCTTGGACCCTTGAACGTGGCTGCTTTTATATTTAAACTAATATTAAAATTTGAATTAATATAATTTCACTACCAGTCAAGAATTATTATTCATTTTTGATAAATTTCTCCACAACTTTGTGTTCTATGCTGTGGAGTATGAGCTGAATATTTGTTCAGATATATTTGAATTGCTGGCTGTTCTTTTTCCCCTTAATACAGATATTAAATTAACTATTATTTATTCATTAAAAAAATATTTCTTTCTGTCTAGTCAAGTTTGTTTATTCTATTTAAAAAAAATTCTTTAGACAAGTAATTAAACCAATAATATATTACAGTTTTCAATGCATTTATATTTATTTATTTTATTTATCATATTTTCACTTGATAAAGTCTCGACTTGAAATTGACATATTTCTCCATTAAAGATGAAATCATGGCACTATTCTCCTTTCTTACTAATTAAAAACCATATTAACCTGTCATTATCATTTGTGAACCAATATTTTAGCTTGCTTTAAACTTTCGTTATATGAAAATTTAATGCAAATTTGTATCTTTTGTAGTTGGAATTAGTTGTGATTAATTTTCTTATGTTTTGAAACTTTTCCATTTACAGTGCTGGATTCCCAAAGCAAACTGCAGCTCAGATCATTCTTGCATCCATCAGAGACTACTTTTCAAATGCCAAATCTTCATCTCTTAAACAAATCTACTTTGTCTTGTATGATGCTGAAAGTGTAAATGTATACACTACAGAACTGGCACGCTTAGATGGTTGAGCACTTCTTAGCATTTTTTTCATTTTGTTCATTCTTGAGTTCTTATATAATTTAAATTTCACAACCATGATCCCTGTATACACATATTTGTTTTACTTCAAGTCTTGCTATGTCCAATATTATAGCTCAGTTTTTATCATTACTCAGCATTGTTTATTTGACATGGACTACCTCCAGTGGTAGCCTGTTGGTTTCCTAGCTAATATTCCATGAATATTTGCTGCTAGAAATGACTTTTTAAATGTTATATCTGGAAGGTGCATTTTAGTGTGTTGAATCTATTGTAATTACCTGGAGCTGAATGATATTCACATTCAACATTAGCTTAAGTTGTTGTAGTTCAATGTAGAGTTTAATAATGATCTATTCCATCCTTCTGAAATTTTTCACATGGCCCATCTGTTGTGTTATGCCTTAAAATGGGATTTATATTTCTAACGCACAATTTCTTGAAAAAGACCTTGTCAAAGTAAAAATATAACATCAGCTCAGAGTGCATAAGTTTTAGCCCCTTTACCGGCTATTAAAAATTTTAAAACTAACCCTTATTTGGCGAATAAATCTAAAACAGTACGGTAGACCAAGAAGTCATAGTGTACACAAAAATTTGATTGTTTCTTAACAATCAAAATAAACTATTTAGGTATTTATGAGGTCTATGGCTTCCCATAGTTTTGAGCACTGTAACTACATCATAGCATTTTAAAACGAGAATAATCGGGTCTGCCGCATACTGCAGATCATAATATCATTTGGACGATTATAGTCGGGTCTACCGTGTAAAGGTCAATAGTTCAAGACGACTATAGTCGGGACAACCGGTAAAGGGGTTAATACAGTATAAGCATAAATATACTGTAATAGTTTGATGTGTATTTCACTGCTAATTTTTCACACTCTCATTACTGCTACACATTTACACTTCATTTCAATTCTTACTTTTTTTTAATCATCTACATAAAAGTGAATTTAAGATGCTAACCATATCATGCCAGACTATAACTATTACTATCAGTACAAACCAGTATGATTAAAGGAAAATATTATGGCTGAATTTTGTTAAATACTATACAATATTAATATTCTATCCTGTATCAGGTGTGTTAATTTTGATTAGTTAGGGTCAAATAAAATAAGTAATATTGTTTATTTTCTTTAAAAATCTTTAAAGATCATTAAAATTATTTACTTTTTAAATGACATCATATTGATGAAAGGCAACTGCATTTGGTTTTAATATTAAACCTAAAAATTCATTGGCAGTCATTAGTCTAACTATGTGATCATTATTAATTTATCTTGTATATAACATGAATTATCATCATTGCATCAGTAAAATATTTATACGATTAAAATATGTCATTTTTAAGGCAAGAGTAAGTGGTTTGGCAAGATTGACTCAAACTTCTTGTAGTGCTCAATTACTGGTTATAAATTAATTATAAATTCTTTATGTCATTGTTTTTTTTTATCAGCCACCAATCCAAGATTTGTTTATATAAAAAAAATCATTTTTGGGCATTTACAAGAAAACTTTTTAGACATGTTGACATGCTGCACCATGGCATAGTAGAAAATTTCTTAGGGAAGTAAAAGTTATTTGGAGTTTTAGGTGTCTATAGGACATTTTGATTGCCTTTGTTCATTTTATTGTATCAAGTTATTTTAATTTGGAAGCTCAGAATTTTGGTTTCATAGCAAGACAGACTTTGTAAATGTTCCTGCATGTATTATTCAGAAACTTAGTGAAAGCAATAACCCATAATATTGCTAGTTGACTGTACTTGTAGACTTCCTATTTTATCTAATTATTTCATGTTAAATATCATTAATGTCATTGATGTGTTTATCAGCACTTTTTAATACATTTGTCTAACTGACTTTTAGGGCAATAATGTTTGATTCGAGTGAAAACATTGTATATTGTCTAATGAGGACGTATTTGTAAGTTAGCTGTTACAGAGTATTATAGGCAGCACACAGTTGTGTTAAAAAAAATAATTTGTTCATTTTAAGTGGTGAAAGTTTATCAATTAATCATGACCGTCCTTCATTAAATCACAATCTGTTGCATTTTTTTTTATTTTAAATATTAAATCATATGTGCAACACAAATCATTCCTGGAGGTAGCTGCTAGACATCACTTTTCTTTTAAGGTAAAAAAAAACAACTTCTGATAATGGAATCATATTAACTGCATATTCATTCTTTGTGCACGAATCCTAAGCAAACATTTATTCATGGCATCTTTTTTACAACAGGATTCTTCATTCTTGGTCTACTGCTCTGTTAAATGTACCTACTTTATGATGGCTCATTTAAGTGTATTCATTTTTCTTAATATTTCATTTGTTTAAAAAGGTTTTCTATATTTAAGTTGTAAGTTCCATTTTGTATTAATCTGCTTGATATTTACATTAACTGCATTTGCTTATGTTTTCTTTTTTTTATTTAAATAATCTGTGTATATACTTTGCAATTTAAAAATAATTTTTTTGGTAGTTTTCATTATTTCAAGTTGTGTCTGTTGTTGAGATTATGCCTCTACCATTGGCTGACTTTAGGACCACGGTTCACCTGATAGGTAACCTGGTAGGGGTTATAGTTTGTTTTGACTGATGTGCTCAGTACCACCTTTTGTCTTATCTGGATGTTCCATGTTTTGTGATACACCCCATTCTACAAATTGTAATCATCTTTTTAAAATAAAAGTATAATTTTGGTGATAATTATGTAGGAACCATTCTGGGTCACCTGTGATGTTTTCTTTGGGCTGTGTCATTTTTGCTTATCAGTAATAAAGATAATTTTTTAAAGTAATTAATTATTGTTATTCTTCTTAACCATAATATACTTTAAGTTAAATAGAGATTAGCAAAATTCTTTTGATTAGTCTTCTGTATTTTTAAATATGACATGATGTAAAGTACTGAAGTGATTCACTTATTTTCCTTACCCAATAATTAATAGATGCACAAGAGAAGTGGAAACATTTTAAATTACATCATAGAATAAGAAAAATAAAATCAATTACACTGTATTGCTAAAAAAATAGTTTATTGGATCATAAAATAACAGTCATTTTATAATTATGGACACCACAAATAAGTGGTTACAACAATAAGCATTTAATGTAGACATATATTTGGTTTAATAACAATTTCAAAATGGATTTTAAGCAACAAGGAAACAGTGCATTGGCAAAATACTATTTATTGTTTAAGTTAAAGATAACAAAATTATTCATTTACTATGAGCATTAACATTAAAGGAATTCCATGCAAAGGGCACATTTTAACCCAAAGTGTGGTTTTTTAAAGTTCCAAATGAAACAATGTTTTTTCAATTTAGACAATGTGAATGGAATGGAAAAATATGAAATATTAATAATAAATATAGCTGTGACTGAGCTGGTAGGATAAAATCCTAGTGATTTTTTTATATGACCTGTTTTTGCCCGACATCTGTAGTTGGTGTTTTTTTTACTCCGGCCGAGCTCCTAAAAAGCACAGCAGCCTTTTTGGCAGATTCTATTCCACCCCGATGTTCACCCAAGAAAGGGACAAACCTCCATAAATTCAAACACGCTACCACCAATCTTCCCTCTAAGGTTTGTTCGCCCATGTGTGAAGTAACAAAAATTATGTGCAAAGTTGCCCAGCATATATTTACAGTGCAATACATTACAAAAATTAGCTGCGCAGTACTTCTAAACTGCTGCGTGGTGTCGGTCAGATATCAGTGCGGCCATGCAGCTTAAAGGGAACATTGGCTACCACTACTTCGAACAGTTAAAATTTGACTTTGTTTAAATGGATAACTGTTACTCTATGAATCTTCAAAGTCATTTGTGTATCAAAAATAAATATTGACATCAAAGATTACTTGATATAAACAAATAAATGCATTATGGCTTTTTTTTCCAGAAGCAAGTTATTAAGATCATACTTCAAGCTCATGTGCAAGTTAGCATAATTTTAAAAGGCTTGTGGGGTTGGATAACTTTTTTTTTACAATTCCCATCGACAGTATTAGCTTTTGAATGGGAAAACAAGAAATAAAGAAAAATATTGAATAAAAAAACTCTTTCCAACATTTTGCTGACTTGCACACAGTCTTCATCTAACACATCTATCAGCTACGTAACTAACAAGTAGCATTGTTCTAGATGTATCATTTTTAAAAGACACCTACTGTAAACTCCTTGGATTTTCTCTTTCTCATTTTAAAAAAAAACTGAAACCACATAACAGAATACATGGCAAAGTCTCTATTTTTTAAAAACAACAAAGACAGACTTTGTGTCTTCATCTCAGAAAACCCTCAGCTCAGTGTTCAGATCCCCACACCCCAGCCTTGTTTCCCAACTATCTGTGCACAGAAGAAGACAAAATATGGGTCCTGTACTGGACACTGAGGCCAGTCATCCAAAATTTCAGGAGCTGTTTATCCTCATCTCTAGCCCCAACAATCTGAAGAACGAAAAAAAAATAGCTTAAAATCCCATATGCCACTATGCTACGTTGATTCAGTCAAGTTTACCTCTATATCAAAATATATGAACAAAATCGTATTTATCGTGCCATAACTCCATTTATCTAAAAATAAAAATGGGGCACTTAAAATCCAATAGTTATTTATCTGGAAAATTAAATTTAAGATACTTTGTGATCAAATTACTTCAGTGTTAATAAACTTTTTAATGTTTTCTTAACCATACCTGCAAAAGTTTCTTTGTGTCTTCTTCACTCCTGTTTCCCCCAGCCTTTGTAAACTTAAACAATACCTTGACTTTACTGGCGTTCAGAAAAAATATGCTTAGTAAATATTTTTAAAAATATATATAACTTTTATGTCCACTTGAAACAGTGTTTCTCATTTATTTTCTGTCATGCCCCCCCCCCAGGAAGAAAGAAAACATTTCGCCCCCCCTCCCCCCGTGCGACTGTAAATAGTATCATTTGTTATAAGTACACCTCTGCATAACGGTCAAACGAGCCCCCCTTTACGGAGCCTCGCGCCCCCCTCTATTTGAGAAACACTGACTTGAAATAACCTTAAATGGGGGCTAAAAATATCCTGACAAAAAATGCAAGATCTGCTCAAATTACTAGATAAATATTCATTCAAGTAACATACTTTATAAAAACACCAATTAGTGCTATCCCACACAACACACGTTTTTTCTCACGCCCCTGAACTTTAATAAAATTTTAATATTACACCCCAAAGATAAATTACATCAATATTTAAATTTTCATTAAACTTCAACAATGAAAATATTACACAAAAATGCAATTTTGGCATGCTATAGAAAGTTATTTAGCATAGATATCATGAACTTTATCTCGGATATTTATAGTAGTGTTAGTTTGACAGTCTGTTAAATAGATGTTTATGTTGATTGATTATTTAATTCTGCTCTGCTTATTAAATCTTTGATTATAAACCTGTAATACTATCATCAGGAGAAAATGCCATGTTACCATAAACAAAATTATCAAATGCTTTAACACTACCAATGATTTTGTAACTGTTTCCGTACATTTTTTTGTAGACAGTGAAAATCTACACATCTTTCAACTGTGCAAACTTGAATTTTTCTCAACACAAGTGAATTTATTAAAATACAAATTATATGGAAGATTGGAAGTTACCAGTTGAATTGCTAGGAGACCACAAGATGTACTTACTTCATCCATTCTTCTTTTAAACATGTAAAAGCTGCTTCAACAACTTCTTGACTTAAATTCTGGTTCTGTAAGGCCATTATCATTCTTGTAAGAACTGTTGGGACTGGGCAAAGAATAATAAATATTTATTTACACTATTATGTAATCATTTCTCAGTACAACTTTTGTTTCATTATAGGCCAATATGATCCCAATAAAATATGAGAAAAATCATAAACGCTTTGATAAATACCTCGTGAAGGAAGCATAAATGGGGATGTGATATTAAATTGAAAATCTCTAAGCCGCAAGTCCCCATCTAAATCTGCATCACTGATGTCTGAGTCAGGTCCACTCCAGCTTAACCCTTGACCTACAGCCTCCTTTGGTGAACTCATGGCTGGCTTTTCTATAATCTCGAGATGGACAAACTGTTCTGATAAAATCACGTGCTGAGACAGGGATACATCCGGTGAAAGACCCAAGAAATTGCACTTGTAAGACTCAACATACTCTTTGCTGTACGGAATCACACGACAACAACCTTTGGGGAGTAAACTCTGAAAATAGAATAGTTTTCATAGCAACAATTCCATGAACGGTCAATCAAGTATGTTCAGAAGATAGTTTTATTTGAGGAGGTCCTAAAATGTTGTAAGTTAGAGCTGCATCCTAATGGGTTAAGTATTGCTGGCATTCATTTTTATCTTTGATAGTTTTCAGTGTGATAAAAGGTTAAAAATTAATACATAACACAAATTTACATGCCACTAGATAGTTATAGTAAGAAAATGTTTACCTTGAGTGCGTTAAGTATAGTTGCAACTAGTGAACGTTGATGGCCACTAACAATGACCTGGTTTCCAACTACAACATGATGAGCCAGTGACTGAAAACTGGAGCTACCCAAAATCTGAAATAAATGTTTAAGTAAAGTCCTTTCAAATTAATTTATTTTTACAAGAGTTTAAATTAAGGAGATAAAATTATATTTACAACCACAACTGTGTAAATGTTAAAAATATTTTTTTTCTTAGCTTCTTTCCTTAAATTTAAATTAATTTTTATGGATACAGTAGTACCGTGACATACAAAAGTAATTCAATCCGATGTCACTTTTGTATCTCAGTTTTTTTTATAAGGCAAGTCCACTTTTACAAATGCCTAATTCGTTCCAAGCCCTATGAAAACACCACTGCACTGTATACAGTAGTGAATAAAGTATCCATCTGTAGTACACAAAACCATTTATAACCTATTGCATACATTACAGAACTTGTAAAAGAAGTATCATTAGTACAATAGTGGTTACAGAACTGTAAAAAAAAAGCAAATTCTAAAATTACTTTGGCAGATGGTGATGAGACCTCATTTCAAATTATATATTTTTTTCATGTAAATAAAAGTTGGAATCTAGTTGTGTAAGACAAGCTATACGAATGACAGGGCTTTGGTATCACAAGGTACTACAGTATTGTTAATTGTAAGACAAGCTATACGAATGACAGGGCTTTGGTATCACAAGGTACTACAGTATTGTTAATTGTAAGACAAGTTATACGAATGACAGGGCTTTGGTATCACAAGGTACTACAGTATTGTTAATTGTAAGACAAGTTATACGAATGACAGGGCTTTGGTATCACAAGGTACTACAGTATTGTTAATTGTAAGACAAGCTATACGAATGACAGGGCTTTGGTATCACAAGGTACTACAGTATTGTTAATTGTAAGACAAGTTATACGAATGACAGGGCTTTGGTATCACAAGGTACTACAGTATTGTTAATTGTAAGACAAGTTATATGAATGACAGGGCTTTGGTATCACAAGGTACTACAGTATTGTTAATTGTAAGACAAGCTATACGAATGACAGGGCTTTGGTATCACAAGGTACTACAGTATTGTTAATTGTAAGACAAGTTATACGAATGACAGGGCTTTGGTATCACAAGGTACTACAGTGTTGTTAATTCTTTACCCTCAATTGGGTATTATTAATTATTTAAAAACAAATTATATTGAATCCAGCTAAACAAATCTGCTTTATTATATTTTTAATTTAAGCTAAATCTTAATTTACCATTCGTAGGTGTCTGAGGTTTTTTACAACAGGACCTGCGATGATGTCCATTTCAGTCTCTAAATCCTGGTTAGGCTCTTTTTTGTCTACAGATTTTTCCTCGCTGTTGGATTCACTCTCAATAACATCAAAATCATCAACCTTACGCATGTATATTTTTATAAAACCTTCTTCAGTCTCTGAAAATTAAAGAAATTAAAAAAAAACTGAACTGCTGATCAGTTGTGAATTTTCTACAATTAGTGTATGTGAAATATTATGTTTACACTATACGCAATGTAAACCTGCTTTGAGTCTTTGAGTTCACACTTTGGTGCAGATCATACTTTAAAAGAAATGAATAGATTGTAAACTTTGCTTATATTATAAGGCTAAGATTCTTTCTGCCCATTACTAACAGAAAAGTGCATATTTGGAAGAAAATCAAGGAACTCAATATAATTAAAATAATTGCATACTTGAGGTGATTGCCCCTTCCTATGCCACTGTATATCATATAAGAATTTTCAAAAAGAAACCTAACATTAAAGAGCCCATATATAGAGCCACTTGAACTGGCTCACATTAAAATGTGTCTAACAGATTGACACTGGTAAAAATGGTAAGCATATTCAAAACCTTAATGAATGCATTAATTTTCATCCTTTATACAGTATATTGTAAAATGTTGCACTTAATTATTTTCTTTTTAAAAAGCCTGTTTTTTAGGCCCCTATCCTATTAACTCGTGCAGGATTCCGGATTAAAACGCTTCCGGATCTGTCGTAAAATTTTTCAAAACGATCGTAAAAACGTTTTATGACTTGCTAGAGAGCTGAAATTTTCACAGTAAGTTTGGCTTGTGGGGAGGATAAAGCTATTAAATTTTCAGATCGATCGAATGTACCGTAATTAAATTAATGCATTTTTAGTTTATCTCTATATGTAGCGGCCAGCTTTTGTCATTTTCTGCGTCACGCTGATTTGAGTTCAGCCATCCGTGACCAAACATTTTCCCTGCACCCTCCGTTTTACAACAAAGGGTATTTAAGGCAATCTCAGTCTGTAAATGTTTGTCGCATGATAAATACTTTTTTAAAAAGATGAGGCCCAGCTGCAGTGAGGAATGTAGAATCTCGCATGAAAAAGCAGAAAATAATTTTTTAGTCACAAACTAAGTAGTCAGAACTTTTGTGTTAGTTGATCAAATTTTATATCTCACATTAAATCCCACAATCGATCACAATAAATATCAATACAACTTACTGAGTCCCCCTGTGTGACTTCTTAGTTTGTGACTAAAAAATTAGTTACTGCTTTTTCATGCGAGATTCTACATTCCTCACTGCAGCTGGGCCTCATCTTTTAAAAAAGTTTTTTTGTTCATTTTATATATTTTGAATACAAAACAAGCTAAGACTATCCTAATTGCATGATCATAACTTAATAGAAATAATGTCATCTTATAGCATTGATAAGAATTTTTTTGTTTTCTATCGTCAAATTTAATTGTTTAATTTTCATTTAGGTGGCAGTGTCAGAAATAATTACTATGTAATTATAATCACAGGATAGGTAACTCAATTTCACCTTCTTGTTTTTCCATATCTATAATTGTATCTTCTGTTGGCGGGCCTTCCAGCAGTGTTTCAGTTATGCGATTACCACAAGATTTGAGTATCCACAAAAATGCAACATGAAGCATGCGAAAAACATTTTTGTCCCCAGTGAGTTCTTGCAGTGAGCGGGCAGGTTTTGTCCCACCTCGCTGCTTGATAAAATTTGATGGGTCAACTCTTGCGCCTAGCCTCAATGGTCTTTGTGGACATTTTGCCTCTTCCTGATTATATACTTTCTGTGCCTGGAATTTTTTTAAAATGTGTTTTAGACTGGTATAGCTAAACATAGAGGCATTTTTAATTACAGACATCAATATTCTTTAAAATAAAGTTTTCAAACTCATTAAAAGTATGAAGATGTAAACTTCTTCAAGTGATGAATGCAGCCAAATTATAAAGCTGTCTACATTGCCCATTACTCCAAGAAACTTTAAGTTAACAAGAAATATTTTACAAATCTTATTTTTTTAAAAATGTAAATAAAAAATCAAATAACAAACCTTATTTTGTAAACTCTCTATCACAATACGCACATGTGGGACTAGAAATGGCCAAGAGTTCAGGAGATAAATTTTATCCATCATGACTATCATGATTGAGTACCATCTATGCATGCCTCGTGCTTGACTATCAGGTATATAGAATGTATAACTTAAAACATGGCCACATTGCTTATCACCAAAGAATATTGGTCCCTCTCTTCCAGGACAAACCTGTTAACAAATTTATTAATCTTTGAAACATTTTATCAAATGTAAGGATGAACAAGATATCACAGTAATGCAAGTGTAGTATACAATTACAATAAAACACGATGTTGAAAATTTTAAGAGATTTGTCAAAATAATTTTAATTGAAATGTAAAAATATAAAGCTTGTGACTAGCAAAGGTACCTTAAATTGTTCAAAAATGTATAGTAAAGTAACAAGTCATATACCTCTGAGCTCAGGCTACGAATGCAAGCCTGTCTGATTCGAGCAAAGACCTCTGGATTGTAAGGCTGTTGTGTACTGACATAACTGACCTGTGCTTCATCATCATGACTTACGTAACCAGTCTGTACAGACTTGCAGCCCTATAATTAGATAAGATAAAACATTTACAATAAAAATATTATAACAAATAATTTATTAAAAACCATAGTAAGTACATTCTATGTTTTCAAAAAATTTAAACAAGAAATTAATTTGGCATTTAATTATACAACTAACATATTCATATGTAATATTAATTTCTTATTCCACAATTTTTTTAATAAAAATTATACAGGAATAAAGATGACATGTATTTTGCTTTTTATACAACATCACTGGTATTTCTAAAAGTAAGCCAACCTCACACTGGTCTTTAGCAGAGCCTGAGAAAGAAGTGGACATGTGAATATCAGTACTTGGACTAGGGGTAATTGATGTTGATTTTAGTCGGTGTGAAATATTGCCATCTGCTTCATCACCATCCAAGTTGTTGGGTTCTTGAGGGCGAAACGGTTGTGTACAATAAAGAATTTTTGGCCCATGTAGCTCACAGAAATGGCAGAGTGATATTATAGCATTCATTCTATTCAAATTGAAATAAATCCTGCAAATAATTGCAAAAAGAAAGGATTTATAATAACAATTGACAGTTGGACAATATTTAAATTAATTAAATGTTAATCTTAATGATGTACATAATAATGAATTTTCTTTAAAACACCTTTGTGAACATAATATTTTTCTTCTATTAATAATTAACTTCTATTTAAATGTTGGAATTTGAAAAATTTCGATCCATTTTCACAACCCCTATCCTCCCCACTTCCACTCCATCCTCTCCCACCCACCCAGCCCCACCTAAAAAAAAATATTGAAAAAAGTAGAAAATCATATCGTAGACGAATCCTTATTATAATAAAAATATTCTTTTATCTATTACTATTAGCAAAGAGATTACACTGGACTTCGATATTTAAAAAAAATTAAATAATTAATAAAATCTGCATTTCTGGAACAAAATGATTTTTTACAAGTACTAAGTTACATTGTTGGTTTGTGAAGTTTATTTTTCATTTACTCAGTAATCAGTAAAAATGAATTCAAATGAGGGAATTTTAAAATAATTTGGTAAGATAATAAGTATAAGGCTATAACTATAAGTATAAGGCAAGGCATAAGGGCAAGGGCTGTTAGCGATTAATTTAAATTAATTAATCGTTAATTTCTATTAATTAAAGCCAAAAATTGAAATGTATGGTGTCATAAGTAACATTCTTTAAATGTACTCCTCGAAAATCGAAATAACACTGCAATGATACTGCAAAATGATTCAAAATGCAATGTCTTCTTTATATTTATATTAATATGACATTACTACATCTTTTAACCAACTACGCAAAAAGACACTAACTCGGACTAACGACTTAGACTTAACTAACTAACTACTCGAACTTCTTACAAAAACTGTATATCTTATCTTATCTTATCTGTTTACAGACGCTCCTTCTATACAGAAGATTATTGCGTCCTACGCTTATCTATGGTTTGTGTTTAGTCCTGCATTTTTATGAGAGATTTAAATGTTGATAAAGTGTTGGTTTTCCTGGATTCTTCAGGCAACCAATTCCACGCCCGAATTCCGGACGGGAAGAAGGAAAACTTGTATGTGTTTGTTCTTGCATACGGAATAAGAAAGGTGTTTTTATCCTTATGTCTATCTGAGGGTTGTATTAAGTTATCTTTGTGTTGTATTTCTAAATTAGAATTAATTGCTTTATGTATGATTACTACTTTGCTCTTGGTTCTTCTATCCTCTAGTGTTTCAAGGTTTAATGATTTAACTAATGGTGTTACTCTTGTCAGTTTCGAATATTCTCCAGTAATGAATCTGGCAGCTCTTTTTTGAATTTGTTCTAGTTTATCAATGTTTTCTTTGGTGGATGGGTCCCATACAGAAGATGCATATTCTAGTGCAGGTCTCACCAAAGTGAGGTAGCATTTTAGTTTTATATCTCTAACTCTATTACATTTGTTAAAGTTCCTTTTTATAAAGTAAGACTCCTAAGTATTTTGCATCTTTAGTTTGGGTCAGTTCTTTTCCGTGAATGTAATATTTTGAATTTATTTGTTTCTTTTTCTTTGTTACTCTTAACAGTTGACACTTTTCTGGATGGAAAGACATACTCCAGTTAGTTTCCCATTTTATCAATTCATCTAAGTCTTTTTGTATAATTAGTATTACTTAACTAAACTAAGACTAAGACTAAAAATACTAAGACTAAGACTAATAGTACTAATACGCTTACTCTAGATATAAGTTAAACTAAGCAAACCTACCTTCCGTAAATAAAAATAACATCTTTTAGATCTATGTTTACAGTCGAAGACGGTCATGTGACGATGATAATATAAAATTATTTGCTGTTCATTTGAAGTTACTTGTCTATTATGATGGCAGCAGTGCAGTATCGGGAGTATGGTTTTTCGATAGGGTCAAAGGGCAATTTAATTTATATGATTATTATGTATCACGTATATTTCTACCAGCCAAATACGCGGCACATCCCTTATAGCAGGGGTCGGGAAAATATGGCTCGCGAGCCAGATGTGGCTCTTTTGATGGCTGCATCTGGCTCGCAGACAAATGTTCGATTATAAATTTTTTAAAAAAATGTTTCTTCAGACTCATTTGATCTACATTTTAATTGCATATAAAAAATTATCTAAATCAGCTAAATGTGAAAATGCAAGACGTTGGTAATACAATCTTATCCCTGCAACAAGCAGTGTTTGCAATTGAAAACAAGCTAGAACTATTCATCACCGACATTGAAACAGGTCGTTTACTAAATTTTGAAAAATTGGGGAGAGTTCAAAGATATGTGCACATCAAGTACCCTACTCAACATTTTAATATTCAACATCTAGCAGGCTTTCCGTCTAATTTCCTGCAGTAATTTAAAGCGCACTTTGGAGAATTTCGCGAGTATAGCCGTCTTTTTAAGTTCATCACCCATCCACACGAGTGTGAAGTGGACAGCACTGACCTGAGTTGCCCCCCAGGTGTCTCTTTCAGAGATTTTGAGCTCCAGGCTGCTGACCTGAAGGCCTCAGTCATGTGGGTGAATAAGTTCAAGCCACTGTATGAAGATTTGGAAAGACTTGTACGACGGCAAGCAGAGTTGGCGAGCCAACACAAGTGGGCAGAAATGAAAAACAACCTCAACAATCAGACCAGCTGATTGTCTAAACTCTAAGCTTAGAACGCGCTTCCTGTCACATACAACACACTGCAGCGTGTGAGTATAGCTGTTCTAACAATGTTTTGCTCTAAGTATGCATGCGAGCAGTCTTTCTCACATCCAAAGAACATTAAAACCAACCAGAGATCACGTTTAACGGATGGAAGTCTCAACGCCTTCATGAAGCTTAACCTCACCACGTATCAACCAGACTACAAAGCCATCAGCAAAGCCATGCAGCACCATAAGTCGCATTAATGGAGAAAAAAAATACCATTATTGATTAGCAACAGCAAATTAATGTTATTAAAAAGAATTCAGAGAAATAATTATTTTACTTTTAGTGTTAAAATTACACAAAATGCACACATTTATTTGAAATTTTTAGTTTTAAACAGTGCTTTGGAAAAAAAAAGTATCAGAACGCATGAAAACGGTACCGGAACGCAGTCTGAAAAAGCATTCCAGACGAAGATAAAAAAATAACTATGTGGGGAAAAAATGGTGTCGGAACGCAGTTCCGTTGCGTTACGCACTGGTTTTAAACATAATGTATGACTGACACAAAATTATTTTTCAAAACATGTGGTGTTTATGGCTCTCTCAGACAAAAAGTTTCCCCAACCCTTGCCTTATAGTCTTAGAGCATTCGGAAAAAGCTCATACAGAAAAAACCATGTTAAAACCATTTTAAAAAGACATTCTCCTATAATTTATAAAACAAATCTATATGTGTAGACATTTGTACTCTAATGCCAATAGGGTCCATGTCCCCATAACGGACCCATTTAACCCAATGTGACCCATATTCCGATAGCATCCCTCACTCCGACTATTCTGTTTCACAAGGGGGTCCTACCTTTGGTGGGATTTCGATCGGCAACAGTTATAAACATAGTTTTAAGTTTGGAGAGGGGCCCAAATAGGGGCCCTTTGCAGGCCTTGATTAAACTATAGGCAAACAAGGCACGTGCCTTGGGCACCAAGCGTTTGGGGGGCACCACAAGTCCTCAAGAAAAATTTGTATATTGTCCATAATCGACATGACGTTACCAAATCCCACAATGGTATATTAAATCGCACAGGGGCGGATTAAATTGAAGGTTAATTGGGCTAAAGCCAAGGGCCCCAAATGATTTAAGACTAAATTAAGGGACCCCAAACTTATTAAATTGTATAATAAAGTGGCTGGACAGAACCCCAGGTGGAATTGCACTCAGGGCACCGTGGAATCTTTATCCACCCCTGAAATCGCTTTTAAAGGGAAAAAGGAAAAAAATTGGATCTTTACAAAATTGAATTTTGCTAGGGTTGCTGGAGTTGGTCTGTTAGTTTTTAGCATCACACATTGAGAAATAAGGAAATTCTTGAAAATGAAATCCGTCTTATGTATCCCAAACTATATGTGAAGAACTGATTAAAATTATGTCCCCAAAAGTCCATCTAGTAATTATAGATGAAGTAAAGGATTCCGGTTATTTCAGCTTGTCAATGCCCGATATTTCACTTATAGATCAGTTAAGCGTTGTTCTTCGATATGTGGTAGATGGAGAGCCCATTGAGTGCTTTTTTACTTTCTTGGAGCTGCAAAGTCACACCGGCTAAGCAAGAGTTGCAGTACTTACGTGAAGTTTGCAATATTGATTTTGCGAAATGCAGAGGTCAGTCCCGGATAACGCAGCTAATATGTCTTGGTATTACAAGGGCATGCAGAACAAAATAGCTTTAGTTCCAACAGTATGTGCTTCCGGAAAGAGTTTTACCAGCGTTCAATCCACAAAGCACACAAAGCATGAAGCTTTGTGGATTGAACGCTGGTAAACACTCTTTCCGGAAGCACATACTGTTGTAACTAAAGCTATTCTAAAGTATCATCCTCAGATTATAGAAGCGTTAGATTGTTTACAATTAGACCTGGCACAGAAGGGGGACACCGGAAGAGAAGCAGACAAAAATTGAAAAGAAGATACAATAATTAGAATTTGCTCTCACGATTGTCTTATGGGAAGAAGTGTTAAATTTTCACAGATTCAGTCAAGCTCTGCAAAATGAGCACGTGAACTTGAAAACGTGTGCTGATTTGTATTCTTTACTAGCAGATCACTTGCATGAAAGACAGTGGTCATTGATGGTGATGCCCCTGAGGTATCTCTGACAGCCAGAGACAAATTTCGTATATTTGCTTTTTACGCCATTGTTGACAAATTTGAGACAGAGATGGGTAGATGAGGATAGGTATATAATGATATAGCAGTTAGATTTTCTTGTCTGGTCGATGTACCACAAACATCTCGGAGTTATATATATATGACTAATAAATGCTTATCCCGAAGATCTGAACAATAATTTATATACTGAACAACAAAAGTTACACTCATATAGTCGCCACAAGTTTCGTGCATCAAAATCTGAAAACAACACTTTTCTTTACGATTATTTTGGAACTAAATCTTTTTCACCATAAATGCAGCATGTAAAACTATGCTGGCAATTAATGGGTTAATAACCATACCCTTAAAAGTGGCTAAAAGTGATTATCCGCATAGAAAACAGAGCAGAGATCCAGTATTCGTCAAGTCTATTCGAGGCCTTTTGAAACAACCAATAAAAAAGTACAGCAGTATGAAAATAGAGAACGATTTCAAATCAGTAATCCTACAGGGCCGTCTATAATTGACGTCACGTGATTTTGACCGATTTTTACCCCTCGTCACACGTCGTCACAAAAACTTAGACCCCCCTCCAATATGACGTCACAAAGCTTTTCAAAGCCCCACCCCCCACCCCAAGCCATATTTTCTTTTTGAAAATGAACATGTTTCAAATAATTTTTTTTGTCATTTATATATTTAGTGCAGGAGTGTCTAAAGTCCAACCCGCCGACCAAATTCGGCCCACACTTAAATTTTAACTGGCCCGCGGCCTCATATTAAATAGCTAATTGACGGACTTATTATTTCTGTAACGTCATTATATTTATTTTTAAAAGTCGAAACATTGTACTGTTTTGGATACCTCAAAGGATGGAAAATAATCGATAACATTTTATTGTTTACAGACTTTCAGTCTTAAAGACCTGTCACGTGTGAATCACGAATTGGATGACGGAGAGGTCACGTGAGTGAAGGCGCGGGAAGAATGTTCTAGAAGATAGTTGTGAGAAGTTCCGTGGGTAATGGCGGATTGTGAGGCTCAGGAATCCACGTTGTTTAACCTCAAATTATATATGTTCTGTACATAGTATACGTATTAAAGTTGTTTTATTGAAACCAATTCTTCAGAGGATTTTTGGATGCAAGGTTATGTATTGAGAGAACGCCTACAAGATATATTAATAAGTAAAACATCAAGAAGATGTTACAAGACCAAACAAGGGCAACAAATTTAGTTGCTTCTATTCGTTATGCTGTTAAGACGGACGTTAAATTAACAAGAATAGAATCTCTGTATTTATTACTGATGGTGCCCCTGCCATTATGGTGAGTGCAGTTGACTACCAAAACTTGTCTGTAACAACGTCAGCGAAGAGGCTGGCAAATATTTTAAACTTCACTGTATCATTCAAAAACAAGTTCTGTGTGCCAAACACCTTAGATTTGATCATGTGCTTAAGCCAGTGATAAAAGCTATAAACTCTATTCGCTCTAACCCCCTGTTTCACCTCCAGTTTCAGCAGGTTCGTCTTGACATCCAGGGAAAATACGAAGATGTTATGTATCACAATGATGTAAGATGGCTCAGTCGAGAGTGACTATTAATGTTACAAGGGTCATTTGAATGTTGATAGACCTAGAATAGATACCGGACGATTCCTCAAATTGATTTCGGTCTTATTATGATAGTTTTCCTGCTAAGCATATGCAGGTCAAAGGCATTTAATTTAATCTAAAATTACCACATTGATATAAAATCTCATGTTTTCTAAAAATAATTTGGTATGCGCTGGAAGAGGAAAATGACGAGTACTGTACGAACCTCACATTTGTACGGGAAAAGTAGCTTGTCATCTTCTGCGTCGAAAAATACAGTAATTCCGGGGACTTGAAGATTGAAAAAATAATAAGGCATTTAAAAAAATATCCAATATTATCATAACTTTTTACTCCGTAAGCTCACACGTTTTTTTTTCTTTCAATATTTTTTTCACGATTTCACGTACGTCACACAAGAGAGGTAAATATAATGTCACCAACTGACGAGGCGTGTTTAAATTTTTGCATTCTCTTGTGGGGTTTATAAACTAATGAAAAATACCTTGCTACCAATATCTGATGGTTTAACCCAGGGGTCGATGAACACAGGTTAATAATCTCATTTGGTGTAGAAGGGAACTCTTGGGGGCAATGCAGGCTCATTGTGGGTATATACAATTTGCTAGAATTCTCCCCTTTTGGGGTAACAGTAATATTAAAATAAACTTTATATTTTTAAGTATCAGGCAAACAAGTTTACCAACCCCTAGCTGAACCGGTCCGATTTTTTTTGAACGGTTAACCGGCCTTCAAAAAACAAACCGTGTTAACATCCTTCGATTATATTTAATATTAATAGACACAAATTAAAGATTGACTATTAATCATCGCGGTTAACTTCTTTGTATTGAAATTATTTTTTTTTCAAAAATATTCAAATAATTATGTTTTAAATCCATCAATTGACTGACAGGCATCCCATCCCGCAAGAGAGCCCAACGGACCAGTGGTTACATTACAAATGCTTTGATGTCAATATAAAACGACGCGGGGTAACACTTTCCATACGTTAGCTTGTGGGTTCTCAAACTTAAGGATTATAATTCGATTTATTTTTCATTTCTTGATAACTTACGCCAAACGGCGTCTGATGGCCTACGGACCGGCACTTTGAGAAGCACATTTCTTCATCCCCCTTTCTCCTCTCGTCGCAAAAGTGTGACCTCAGCTGATTACCAAAAACAATATTATTGTTGAATTTTTATCACTTTGAGTCCAACCTATGCGCGAGGACAGTAGCTACAGAGTTGTAAGTCCACGCAGTAGAGGGGCGTTATAAAACATGCAGATAACTACACAGCACAAATGATTTTGAAATATTGAAAGTATATGCTAAACATCGTCAAATTATCATGCACCGGCTTTTGCAGTACTGACCATAAGGCGTGAAAATATTAAGGCGAGCGGGCAAGAATACCTGCACAATCTAAAACAGCTTTATTTTTATTTTGCGGATAACACAAATTAAATTTGTGTGAAAATGATGCCGCATAATATATTCTGAAGTTATACCATATTTTTAGTTACTAAGCCAACTGTTTACAAATGTACAACTTAATTAGGCCAAGTCAACAGCGATTACATTTGTTGATGTCGAGTTTTTCATAAATGAAATGAGCTTAACAGTTATAATACAGTTATAAATGTAAACATCTTAATTGTTATAATTTAATAATGTTACCTTAGAATCAATATTAATGTGCCTACGTGGTAACACGTTCTAAATTGTTTTTGTCATTTCTGTTTATAAGTATGCATTAGTGTGAGCACAGAACCTATGGGGCCGCCCATAAATGACGTCACGCGATTTTTGCCGACTTTTGACCCCCTCCCCCCCTCGTCACAAAAAGTTAGACCCCCCCCTCTAAAAATACGTCACAAAGCTTTGCCCCCCCCCCTAAAAAAGGCATTAAATAAATTGTAAGCGACCAAATATTTTAGTGTAAGTTTTATTTAAAGTTACCCTTTCGATGTGACGTCACATTTCTTCAACCCCCTCCGTCCCCCTCGTCACGCATCGTCATAAAAGTGTGAACCCCCTCCGTCCCCGCCCCCCTCTCTAGGTGCGTGACGTCATTTATGGACGGCCCCTATGCAGAAAATTGTTATCATAAACAAGTCTTAGTGACACCGGAAATAAAATCGTTCAAAAAAAGGGGGGGGTGGGGCTGGGGGGAATTACTTTGAGCCGCAAAAATTCTACAGAGGAAAGCAGGTAGGACAGCATTATAAGATCTTTACATAACAAGTAATAAAATGCCCTAATTAATTAGTTGGATTTGATTCGCTGACATTTAACATGGGGAGTAACTGATGTACATGTCAGGACAAAAATACACATAACTAACACTACTAAAAGCACTTAGACTAGATGAGTTACAAAGTTACAAATAACATTGAGAAACCTTTATAATAACAATAATGACAGCTATTTCAATTTTAAATCTAACATTTAAGTCAGCATACATTTATTTCCTCTTTTATATTTTGTATGAATCTTACGGAAAGGCTAACTCCTCTGTAGTCTAAGGAAGTTTAACAAGTATCCTTATAATTCTAAGGTATGAAAGATATTAGCAGGACGGGCCTTATGCTACTGCAACCTATGCGGCCGCAGTGGGCCCCGCACTTTATTTTGTATTACAAAATCTTAAAATTTTCACTTATTATCCTTATCCCTTACCAGACCAAGCAATCCGTTTGTATAGATCCCCGAAATTACTAAGACCAGCCCTGGTTATCAGACATCATTTTTGCAGGATGTCATGTGTATCACGCGCAAAGTCTTAAATTTAAAATCAGAATGCAATGCGGGGTCTGAAAGCCAGGCGTTGAGTTATTATGGTAAAGTCGGTCTGTAGTTCAGGGATGTCCAAACTTTCTGTAAAGAGGGCCGCATTCCATAAAGTAAAAATATGTGAGGTACGGATTAAGATAATAAAAGTAATTTAAATGACATGCTTTAAGGCTGACTTACAGGCTTTTCAATTATCTTTGCTTATTGTTTGATCTCTCTCTCTATATATATATATATCTCTCTCTCTATCTATCTCTCTCTATCTCTCTCTCTATCTATCTATCTCTCTCTATCTATCTCTCTCTATCTATTTATGTCTCTCTATATCTCTCTCTATCTATATATATCTTTCTCTATCTCTCTCTCTATCTCTGTATGTGAGTGTGTTTGTTTGCGAATGCTGTTTTGTGTGTGTTTTTTGGCAATTCTATCTTTTATTTTTTAATTTTTTTATACATTTTACACATATATTGCTGGACAGCGATGTCAATAGTGCGCTCGCCTCACTTTTTTATGCTTTTTTACATCGGACTTCATCAAAATTCACATAACTTCATCGGGTTCCTTTAATCAATATTCACGTTTGTATTTAACAATAATTGTCGTAAACAATACATAAACGAGTCACCTAGTGTTACTGTAGTAACAGGTGGCTTGTCAAGCAAACCAGCTACTGGCAGCTGGGTTCTCTCAGTGTTAAGAGCGAACGGCCGGTAATACCCGCCTCCTGTCTACCCATTTCGTGGTAATTAAGGAAAAACACTAATTGTCACTTGTGAATTCGTCAATCTGTTAATTGGTCTAGTCACCTGAAAGCCTCATATCTAGCTTAATTTTCGTAATCTTGATGTTAAATGGTCTTTGAGTTATATTTAAAATAATGGATTGGGGACCCCAATTTATGAATGTGAAAACACCTCAAAACCAAACGAAAATTAACATTTGTCCAACAATAAAGAGGTGGCAAACATAGCAAGTTGTCGAAATTAAAATACTTTTTTTGCAGCATCGGTTTCTCTCGTTAAGAAAACCCTTCTCCTGCAGGCCACTCCTGCAATCTATTTTTAAAAAGCATTACAAAAACACAAATGCCTGTAAAGGTTGGCTATAAGCTGGTAAGCATATGCAGTTGGCATTAGCACATTTTCAGCTGTTGCACATTGCCACAGTCAGTGGCGTAGCTTGGGTATCTGCCGCCCAGAGCATTTGTCCCCTCGATACGCCGCTTGCCACAATAGATTAGCCTATTTAATGAAACACAAATTTTTCCATTAATCTGGATCACTATAAGAGTGGTATCTTTATCTAAAAACAGGTGACTTAATTTGTTTATAAACCACAATTTGCTATATCATTTGTGTCTGAATAAACATAGACTTGTAGAATTCAACCCACCTTTAAAATGCAGTAAATTCAACTGATTTTTTTAAAAGTACGATTTTGTACGAAAAAATAACAATCGTAAATTCCCGGCCCCTCAAGTACAGTGACGCCGTGGTTGAACCGCCCCGCACACAAGTCCTACTCTGGAGGCTCGCTAATCTGTCCAAGAAATAAAATGGTGCTTTTGGCTCGTTTTTCCCTGATTAAAAATAGGAAGGCGTGATCAACATCAACAGCCGGTGGTGGCGTTTCCACAGATAGGCAACAGTAGTTAACACTAGATCCACTTGCAGCAGCCGCCTCGGTGCCCTCCTTGTTCACCTTCACGTAAGCCTTGTGGACGACACTCTGGAGGTACAGACCCGTCTTTTGGCTCATTCCTTCGAAGTGGGCATTTATTTCATCAAACGCCTCAGCCATGCCCAGAGTTTTCAAGGCGGATTTCAGGTCGAAGGTGTCAGTTACCTGGGAAAGATGGTAAAACCAGTGTTTTCTTTGTTTTTCAAAAATGTGATAGCCACACGAGGAAAAAAAATCGGGCCTGCTGTAAGAGTTAAAGGCACGGCGGCTACACGAGAAAGAACACATCACATAAATGATGTTACTTCAGATCTAATCCTAATACAGTACCTGAATTCACATGCAGGATGCCATAGATTGCATGCGACAACACTGATATTGATTTTCAATTTTTAAAAAGAATGAAAGTTGTGGCAAGGGAGTAACAAAATAAAAATTTCTGATGTAGAGCCTTCTACGTTTTTAAATTAGAATAGTTTATGTTTCTAATAATTTAGAATTGTATATTAAAGTATATTTTTTATTATTTAGAATAGTATGTTTCTAAATCAGAATGGTCCATGTTTCTAAATTAGAATGGTATGTATTTGTAATATAGTATGATATGTTTTTATTATTTAGGTTTGTCTGTTTCTAATTGGTTATGTTTCTCATTTCGAATAATCTAATTTTCTTTTTTGGATAGTCTGTTTATAAATTAAAATGCTTAATTTTTCTTATTTAAAATGATATATTTCTCTTTATTAGGATAGTCTGTTTCTAAATTTGAATTGTTTATTTTTTAACCTAGAGTGATTTATGTTTCTAATTAAGAATACTCTATCTTTATACTTTGAAAAGATTGTATTCAAAATGGGAGATAAAAATTTTGATACAACAATTACATTTCTCACCTCGGCTGTAAAACAAACAAGCAAAACCACTTAGAGTTTTACTTTCAAAATGTAAAATTTTAAAAAATTAAAAGAAATCTCATAACTGTTTTTAAAAATTATTTTTAAAAAGGCATGAGAATTTTTTAAAAATCTCTAGTGATGCTGATGTCCCATTATTTTGTTAAATTTTAACAAATAATTGAACCCATTTAATCATTAATGAAAGGTGTACGTAACTAGTAATTGACATGAAATTGATATTCATCTAATCAACAAAAAAGTAAAAAGATTTTTCTTAGTATAGCGGAAGTTTGTGCCCCCCCCCTTTTCTTTGCATTATCCATGAGCAAGTCTGCGGCGTAAGCTACGCCATGGGGCGTATCTAGTATTACTTATTTCAAAATTAAAATAATCTCATTAACAATATGACCAAACCAAAAAGAAAATATAAAATAATAATAATTTTTTAAAAACGGATATGACTTAATGATCGTTCTTTATTTAAATAACAAATTAGTAAAGTTTTATAAAAGATTGTCTGCTTCAATATGTTGAATTAAACTAACTTAACAATTTTCACCAAGAACTGAGGAGCCACACAATGTTAAACAAAATATCAATTTTAAAATCTATTGAACAGCCTTTTATGACATCTAGACATCTAGCACACTTTTAAGTGTTTTTTCCGGCATCGTTAATGGCAAGGCTAAATAAAAGCGTGTAAATTGTACATCAATGCGCAGCTCACTGATATGACGAAAATCACTGTGTACCGGGCCTGCGTGCTCGGCACACTACTTTATGGCAGCGAGTGCTTGACGACCTATGCCAAGCAAATAAAGCAGCTTAACGGTTTCCACTTGCGATGCTTGAGTAGGATCCTACACATCAAGTTGCAGGATAAAATCACAAATGTGGAGGTACTCAGGGGGAGCCATATGCTGAGTATGCACTCAATCCTGAATGAGAGGCGCCTGCGGTGGTTAGGCTCAGAGCGCATATCCAAGAGCCCTGCTTTAGGGTGAGCTTGCAACTGGTCACATGAAAAGAGGTCGCCCTGCCTGAGCTACAAGGACGTCTGCAAGAAAGACATGTTACTGGCGCGCATCGACCATAAAACCTGGGAGGCCATTGCTGTGGAGCGCACCCTCTGGCGTTCAAAGGTACGTGAGGGTACTCAAGCTGGGGAGCGCACCCTCTGGCGTTCAAAGGTACGTGAGGGTACTCAAGCTGGGGAGCGCACCCTCTGGCGTTCAAAGGTACGTGAGGGTACTCAAGCTGGGGAGCGCACCCTCTGGCGTTCAAAGGTACGTGAGGGTACTCAAGCTGGGGAGCGCACCCTCTGGCGTTCAAAGGTACGTGAGGGTACTCAAGCTGGGGAGCGCACCCTCTGGCGTTCAAAGGTACGTGAGGGTACTCAAGCTGGGGAGCGCACCCTCTGGCGTTCAAAGGTACGTGAGGGTACTCAAGCTGGGGAAGCCACCCTCACAACTAGGAGTGAAGAGAGAAAAGCCAGTAGAAAGGTGGGTAGGGGGGAAGAGGAGCAGGAGTCAACGCCATCGTCCTTTGAGGACGGACGGATGCCATATATAGATATACATAAGACAAATCTTTGAAAAATGTGCATGCATTGTATAATTAATAAGTCAACTATTTTTAATGAAGCGAAATGCTTAAGGAACAATATTATTAATTATTATTAATAATAATACATCAATTATTTATTTTGGTGTTACTTGGGACTCGCTGAAATCATTTCATTGGAGGCTACTAATTTCTACAAGAATTTTTTTTAATCCATGTAGCCCATTAAATTGAAGGGTCGCTAATTTGTCCAAGAAACAAAATGCTCCCTTCAACTCTGAGATCTCTAATCAAAATTAAGAAGGGATGGTCAACTTTGACAGTCCGTGGTTGTGACGGCACGGCACGTTTCAATCTCATGACAGCTCCGGTAGCAGCGGCCGCCTCAGTGCCCTCCTCATTCACCTTAACATAAGCTTTGTGGATGACAGCAGAGAGGTAAAGCTCTGGCTTATTTGTCATTCCTGAAAAGTTAGCTTTATTCTCATCAAAAGCTTCACCCATGCCTAGTGACGTGAGAGTGGATTTCAGGTCAAAGCTGTCAGTTATCTGGTGAACAAAAAAATAATTCCTATAAAAAATGCCATGTTAAAGTACCGTATATACTCGTTCTATAGCCCGTTCGTTCATAAGCTGCCGACCCCCCCCCCTTCTTTTGGAAGAGAATAGTATTAAAAGTGAGTAACCCCGCTCGCAAGCCGACCCCAAAAAATGATAGGACAGCCTAAACAAAATGGTTCCGATTTTTAAAAAAAAACTGCAAGATAAATCAGTCATTATGATTAGTTACTTTGTACTACCGATCTTTGTCTTTGTGCTCTTGTTAGGCAAGAGTTTACGGTATTTTAAAAATTTTTTAAATTATTATTATTATTATTTTTTTTTAAACAGTGGTGAACTCGCTCACATTAAAATTCTTTGTTGAAAACAAAATTTGTAAAACAATGGAACTAAAAAGGAATGGCATCCAATGGACCTTGTGGGATCAACTTGATGATCTTGACTTTGCTGATGATCTTGCCCTTCTTGCACATACCCAACAACAGATGCAGGAGAAAACAAACATTGTCACAACCACTTCTGCTAGCATGGGTCTCAACATACACAAAGGGAAGAGTAAAATCCTCAAGGTTAATGCCACCAGTAAAGCACCCATTATGATTGAAGGAGGATCCCTTGAGGAGGTGGACAGTTTTGTTTACCTTGGCAGCGTGGTAGATAAACAAGGTGGTACAGATGCTGATGTCAAAATAATGATCGGAAAAGCAAGAGCAGCCTTCCAGCAACTCAAGAATGTTTGGGTCTCCAACAACTTAGGCAGCAAGTTAAAAGTAAGGATTTTTTAACGCTATAGTGAAACCTGTGCTGCTATATGGAGCCGAGACATGGAGAACAACGGCCGTAAATCTGACCAGAATCCAGTCCTTCATCAACAATTGTCTAAGAAGGATTCTCAGAATTCACTGGCCGGACAAAATCAGCAACCGGGAACTGTGGCATCGGACAAAACAGAAGCCAATTGACCATTGAGGAAGAGATTCTTCAGAAGCGGTAGAGTTGGAATGGTCATACACTAAGAAAACCTGCTTCTAATACAACAAAGCAAGCCCTGAAATGGAACCCACAGGGTAAGCGGAAAAGAGGCCGTCCAAGAAACACTTGGCGCCGAGAATTGGAGGCAGACATCAAGAGAATTGGCCATGAATGGAAGATCCTGGAGAAGCTGGCCCAGGATAGAGATACCTGGAGGTCCCTAGTAGGTGGCCTATGCCCTTGGAGGAATCGCAGACGTGGATTCCCCTCATGGACAAAAAATGTCGGCTTTAGAACGAGTATGTACGGTAAATATGTAAAATACATATATATTATATAAAAAATAATAACTCTATTTAATACGGAACCTCCACAATAATAATAGTAATAAATATTTAATAAATATAAAATAAAAAACAACGTACTTTCAGTACTTTTTATTCATTTTAATAAAACAAATATTTCAAGTCTTTTAATGAGTCCTACTTCCTTGTTAGGAGGTAATTAGCACATCAAGTTATACATAGCTCATATAAAACCACAGCTGTGATGCAAAAACGATGAAATTTAATTGAAATTTCATTCAAATTAGCCAACTGAAAGTTAGCCCCATGCCTAGTTGGGAAGGTCTGAGAACATATGGAGAGTTAACTTGAGATGTTAAATACAGAATAACAATTTAAACATAGCGGTACACACATTCTCTGACAATAGTAAACAGAGGTGAGCACAATCTTTTAGAGTGGTGAGCTGGACAGGATCTAGAAAGGTTACCAGTTTTTATGCACATTGAATAATTACAAATATCGAGAAATAGATAATGATAGGGATTATAATTATTTTATAATCGATAATTTACTGCGTCATTGTTGTTTCAGAAAACTGACTGGCATCCTAACAGATTGGTAATCGAAATATTTCGCTGTGTTAAGCCATTCGGAAATCTAATTAATTTGCGGTTGGATTGGTAAACTCACGGATTGGCTATGTTAGCAACCATACGTCCCTGTTTTTTTCTTCCCCACCTTAAATACAAGTATCTCTTCTCGTATATTAGGTTTTTCAATTGAAACATTGAGTCTAGGTCTAACACTGGGAAGTAAAAGTTGAAACTCAATGTTAATTAGCGTGGTGGCCTTGTCCTCACATTTTCTCTATGGCGTCTTGGTATTCAGGTTGCACTTGACTTCCGCACTCGTTTCTCTGCCGCTATCTATTTTACTTTCTCAACTATAACTCTTACCCCTTTGTGTTGTCAAAGAAACTGTATTTTTTTGTGTCTCCATATCCCTTTTTCACACATAAAACTCAAAGGTTGTCCCGGGTAACTAATTGGCTTTGAGCTATAGCTTAGGAGATTTTATGTTGTTTAGAACTCATGCGGGCTCTGAAAATAAATTCGTTTAGTGCTCCAGTCAAGATTTAGATCGACATCCAATATGATTTTGTAAATTTATTTGTCCATGATGAGCAACAACGTGTAAAACGGGCTTTTTTTTTATTCCTGCTCTTCTCCCGGACCACGGATCAAGTTCGTTGGAACCTCGTAAAGCGCAATGTCTAACATATAGACTATAGAACATGCAGGGCCGGACTAACACGCTGTCTTTCCGTGCAAATGCACTGAGTAAAAAAAATCGAGGGGCGCAAATTTCATTTATGGAAATGCAGGGGAGCGATCCGAAAAATAAATTTTAAAAACAAGTCCCAAAAATATAATATAGCGTATAAAAATATCCTTTTTCAAATAATAGACGATTCATAACTATTATATTATAACGCAAAAATTCGATTCAACCCGGGCTGCATTGAGTTTCATGACGAGAGGTTTTATCTTAATTCTTTATACGTCGTAAATGGTGTGACTAGGATATTTTGAGCCCTGGGAAAAATTATGTTAAAAAATATAAAATTAGCGCCCCCGACCCTTTCCGTTTCACGAAATTTTACTATGATATAACGTTTTAAGCCTAATTTTTTCGCGTACGTACCTTGTAGACTTGTACGACATATCTCAATGCCCCAAATTATTACGACTTGGACCAGCGCACAGTACAAAAGGGTTTAACTTTTATTTCCCTACTAATACGAGCTGTGACGTAGGTTCAATTCAAACAATTATATAGACATCTTAGCAGTGGAGAGAAAATTACCAGAAATGGTTGGTGTATTCTATAGCTAAAGATTCTGTTTTTTTGCCCCTTCTGCAAAATTATTGCTATGGCTACACCTTTGTTAGCAAACGATGGTTATGGAAATGGGAAGCATATAGTACAAATCCTTAAAAAATCATGAAACTACAAAAATCATTTTAATGCCAAAATTCCCTTCTTGAATTATGTATTCTTTTTAACTTTGTAAACAATAGATGATACTTGTCAAAGATTTTGGATTTCAGGGACCCATCATTGAATGCTGCTTTTCAACGAGTATTTTCGATCATCGAACTTGTGCGATAGCTGCTTTGCATAATTTAGAGATAGCCTAGAAAATTTATATGAAATGATCAGATGCGTCACTACGGTTGGTGTCACACAGTGCGGTAGCTCATGGTGTCACCCCCTCACGCCCTTAACCCATATACATCTTCCTCAGTGCCAAATAAAGGGAACATACAGAATTTTACGTTTTGGTGTCACCCTTTATGATGGTGTTACCCGGTGAGGTCTGCCCCCCCCTCCCTATGATAGTGGAATATTTTTAAAGCTAGTCCAACTTTTAGCTGAATTTGATCCTGTCATGGCTGAACATGTAAGAAGGGCTTTAATTAAACAACATAAAAAAGTACAAATTTGACTAAGACCATTCAAAATGACGCCATTAAACTAATTGCAAATAATATCAAAAGTCACATTAGATGAAGTGCAAATGGCAACAAAATATTGCTCAATTATTTAGATTTCAAACCTGATTTAAATAAAACTGAATAAATGACATTCGTTAAAAGGTATGTGTCGATTGAACAAGAAGACATCAGCATTCATGAACATTTTTGGGACTTTCTCTCGATTGCCTTTGGAAAACATGAGAGGCCAAGGCTATGAGAATCTATTCTCTATTGAAAAAAAAACTTAGCACTTTTGGAGGTTTTCAAATTCATACTAAAAATGAAACATGCTCCAAACTCTAGGCAGGGCCAGTCTTAAGCCACTGCAACCTATGCGACCGCAATGGGTCCAGCGCTTTCTATCTTAATTTTCACTAATTATCCTTATTAATTCCTTATCCCTACCCAAACTGGGCCCCGCACAATCCGTTTCGCATACTAGGCCATATAGGGCCCCACACAATCCGTTTCGCATACTAGGCCATATAGGGCTCCACACAATCCGTTTCGCATACTAGGCCATATAGGGCCCCACACAATCCGTTTCGCATACTAGGCCATATAGGGCCCCACACAATCCGTTTCGCATACTAGGCCATATAGGGCCTCGCAATTGCTGGATCTAGGAATTTTGGTTACTTTCCGATCTGGGGAAAGTAATTTTTCCAAACTAAAATAATCAAAAACTATTTTGCAAACATCTCAAACAAGATTGGGATTCTTATTAATATAAAGTTGATAACTTGAATTATGTCAAGTATTTTAGTAGAGTATTATTTCATCTATCTTCGTCACTACTGTTTGTTGTTTGAGAATGTGAGCATATGTGTAGACACCATGGTTAAAGTAACATGACAAAGAACATGCATACTCGAAAATGACATGTTTTCATTGAAACTATGAAGACATGCAGTTATAAATAAATGCTTATACTTATAACATAAAGCTTGTTTTGACTCTTTATTGAATTAATTTAAAAAAAAATTCTCCCACTCAAGGATTGAAGTTGACACTCATGCTCTAATCAAAGCAAAAGTAAAGAAAGAAAAAAAAGAATGTCATTTAAAAATTATAGTCTATTTATTGATTTCATTTTTAAAAAATCATGTAAATACACTAGCCTTTATACCTGAAATAAAAATTGTATCATTATAGAAATAGATTTATGAAAATATATATATGTAAAGGTTTAGAAATTAGTAATACACATGTATATCATATAGAATAGGACTGCAATAAAGCTTTGAAATAAAATACAAGATACACGATGAATGTGATTATTGAGTGATTATATATATGAGCTATTGTATCCCCAACAAAATCTAATAAGGCATTTGACAAAATACATCATCACAAGGTAACATGTAGCTTTGCCCTAGCAGCACAACCAATGAAACGATCACAGATAAAATATCTGCAGTAAATGAGATACTGAAATACACTAGCCTGATTGGTCTTTAACGTTTCATTTTACTGAAATTTACAAATTGCTGTAAAAAATGTTCAATGTTAAAAAGGTATTGTTCAATGTAAAAAAGGTATTGTTCAATTATTGATTTACCTCAGAGGCATCAAGAAAAAAAAGAAAGAAAAAAAAGAAAGAAAAAGAAAGATGGGGCAACTGAAAAAAGAGGTATTGGCTCCTGTTGGGATTATTATTAATGTAAACTCCAATACTTGAATTCTTGTTTCATCAGGTAACTGTAGTAGAGTAGTAGTTCACCTATTTCTGTCACTGTTGTTTGTGACGGTTAGCATATTTCTAGATACTATTGTTAGAGGTGATAATCTAGTGATGTCATATTATATCAATAACAAAGAAAATACATATGGAAAAATGCAATATTCATTGACATTTTGAACACACACACATATATATATATATATATATGGCATCCGCCCGTCCTCAGGGGAAAGATGGCGTTGACTCCTGCTCCTCTTCCCCCCTTCCCCTTTTTGAAGACATACAGTCATAATTAAATGCGTATAACTTATAACATAATTATTAAATTTAAAAATTGTGTTTGACCTAACTAAATTGAAGACTTAATTGCATTAGGCCTAACTTAATTGAAAACTTGATATTTAATATCCAAATTTTACCCCACACCCCCATAAGTTGTAAAGTTAATAAGCTGCAAATAGTGAGGGTTTCACATACTCTGGTTCATACAACTCAAAAACACTCTCCATTTACAACAGATGAACTTTTAGGATCACAAAAACAGCAGATTGTAGGACTAAATTGAAACAAACTATATGTCTAATAACCTTGAACTCACCAAAGCTCACATCTAAATGAACAACAGACATGTGTGATCAGTATGCAGTGAAGTAGTAGTAGGTGGCAGTGGAGTGTGAACAACATATTCACATCAGGAAATTTGCCTGCATTACATTATGGGAATTCCTTGGAAGGAGAAAGAACCTAACAAAAATTTTAGAATGTGTGAAAATGTGCCGCATTTTTTCATATTACTTAAGAACCTGCTGTGATGTGTTGGAAGAGTTGAAAAAGGGGGGGGGGCAAAATTCATTGAAAGGTTATGGTTATATGGTTTATTTAAAGAGAATAAGAAATGAAGCAAACAAAGAGATTACAGCTGAGCCCAGTTCCAGGGGCAACATGTATCAAATGTATGAAACAAAGTCTCTACAAGTGAAAGTATATTACAGAAGTTCCAAGCTGTCATGTTGTCTAGGTTATCCTGCATGATGTGCATTTGAGACTTATTCCAAGATTAGGCTTGCAAACCATTTAAACGAGAGTCAATAGTTATTTCATCAACTGTTTTGTTTAATTACTTATTAATATTTTTTAAATGCCAAAAGCCATCACCCAGAATAGAGAGCCACTCATTTTTAAAAAAATTACCAAATTCAAAATATGTTTAATGAAACTATATTACTTCCAGCAGCAGTTTCCCTCTCAAGTTTGATTGTATGATTGTATAAAGTAATCAGGAAAATAAAGAGTCTTTGAAAATATAATAATTGTTAAAGTTAATAAGTAATCTGTATAATTAGGAAAAATTATGTAGAAACGTTTCAGTGTGTTCCCAGTGATGGTGCTTGAGAAGCCCTGAAGTCATTTACATTTTTGGGTCAGCAATCTGTCCAAGAAACAAAATGGTGCCTTTTGCTTTGCGATCTCTAATTAAAAAAAGGAAGGGGTGGTCAACTTTAACAGCTGGGGGCTCTGGCATGGCACAGTAGATCTCCATAACAGCTCCGGTAGCAGCAGCAGCCTCAGTTCCCTCTTCATTTACCTTAACATAAGCTTTGTGGATGACAGCAGAGAGGCAAAGTTCTGGCTTATTTGTCATTCCTGAAAAGTTAGCTTTATTCTCATCAAAAGCTTCACCCATGCCCAGAGAAGTGAGAGTGGATTTCAGGTCAAAGCTGTCGGTTATCTGGTGAACAATAAAATACTTCCTTCATGTTTCAAATTGATCCTCTTGAAATAGCCTAGGAACATAGTTAAGTTGAAATTTAGGCTTAAAAGTAAACCCAGTTATAGAAGTATGAATTTTATAATTCTATTTTTCCCAACAGAAGAAAACATAAAAAATAAATAAGAAAAAAGAATTATGAAAATGAAATCATAGCTTTAAAGACTAAAATTACACAATTAGCTTAAACTTAAAAAAGGGAAAAGAGAAAAAAAATACAGCTTTATTTTCTTATTTAAAAAAAATATATATATACTGTATACCTATATGTATATGTATATACATTCACAGAAAAGGCTAATTCACATTTAAATATTTGTTAATTTCACTATATCAGTTTTCTGATATAAAACACAAGAAAGTTGGTCAAAATAGATTCACAATTTTATTTTCCATGTTACCCACAAGGTCAAATACACACTTTTCACTACACTGTGGTTGTTTCTTCTTCATCATCTTTTTAATAACAATTATTGCCAAAATATTTTAACATTTAAAACTATAATAATAATAATAGACTTGAGGAGACATGATTCATAATGGACCTGAACAAAAATATGGTCAGCTAGATTCATATTGGTCCTTAACAGACATGTGGTCAACGAAATTCATACTTGACCTAAAAAGACATGTTAAACTTGATTAATAATAATCCTGAAAAAGACTTATGTATTGAGCTCCTTGACTAAAAGTCTATATGATAAGAACTGCATTTGAATGCTAAGCTCCAACCTCATATTCATTCATTCATTAAGTTAGTGTGAGCCAAGTGCTATATATTTTCATATAATATGTACAAATGGCAGAGTGTAAGCGTTTAGTTTTCAATTTTTCAATGCTAATAATTAAACTATGTTAATTTATCAAAGCACTACATGGAGTAAACACATTTATAGTTATTAATTTGTTAACTTGGAAGCAAGTGCTAAGAAAGCCCTGTAGCCCATTAAATTGAAGGGTCGCTAATTTGTCCAAGAAACAAGATGCTGCCTTCGGCTCTGTGATCTCTAATTAAAATTAAGAAGGGATGGTCAAGTTTGACAGCCGGAGGGGGTAGCGGCATGGAACATCTCATCATCATGACAGCCCCAGTAGCAGCGGCCGCCTCAGTGCCCTCCTCATTCACCTTAACATAAGCTTTGTGGATGACAGCAGAGAGGTAAAGCTCTGGCTTATTTGTCATTCCTGAAAAGTTAGCTTTATTCTCATCAAAAGCTTCACCCATGCCTAGTGCCGTGAGAGTGGATTTCAGGTCAAAGCTGTCGGTTATCTGGTGAACAAAAAATAATTCCTATCAAAAATGTTAAATTTGATCTTTGTAAAATTTTGCTTAGCTAGGTGGCATTTGTTAATGATATTTTAAACTGTTAAAGCCTTGAGATGTTAAAGAAGATTAAATTTAATTCTTTCCTCATATACAATGCCAAATTGAAAATACCTTGCAAAAATTATAAAAACTAAAAATTAACTGTAACAGTTTAAATTAATTTTTTCTATGGAGTCTCATTTTCAGAAGATAAATATTACATATATATATTTTAAAGTTATACAAATTAGTGAAATTAATTGCGGAAATGTGTACATACACAAAATAGATCTATATTAAAATATTTTTTACAGTTTTGGCAATAAATTACTCAATAAAAAATAAATACAGGATTATTTTTTTGTGAACTAGCAGAAAAAATATCCACAGAAACAGGCTACTTCACAGAGTGTGAATACTGCTAAAAATAAAACTATATTACTCCTTCTGATGACTTTTATTTAAATTAGGAATAGATAGTCTTCACAAATTTTCAATTTATTATCTTTCTTAGTTCTTTTCCTTTTGATCATTAACACATTTGTTGCTGCCAATGCAATGGAGGCTCTTCATCAACTTTTACATTACAATTATGAACCATATCTGTGATGTAGAAACCTCGAAATTCATCTGTAAAGCCCCTAAAATTAGCCACCTGGCTTAAAACTTGCCCCATACCCATTTGGGGCAAGTAACGTTTAAGAACATAGAGGAGGTTAACCTGAAACATTAAATATGTTAAAGAAAGATAATTTAAACATAAGAAGACAGATCAGTTGGTAAAAAAAAATTATAGCCAGAGGTGTGCACAATTTTTTTGCCAGCAGAGACATGGACAGAGTCTTTAAAAGAATGGCAGTTTAACACACATTAACTGTAGGAAGCCATACAGTATCACCCTAAATGCTGGTAAGCATAAATTGTTTCATCTGGGAATTTTATTCACTTATGAGCTATCGTATATTATCGTATAGCCCACAACATTTAAATCTCAGAAAAAATATTCAATGGTTAAATTTTAATCCTAAAAAGTATCATTCGGCGCCAACAGATCAAACAAAGTGGAACAAAAATAACTAATAATGAAGGTCGAAAACATTAATAAACAAGAATTTTAGCACAAGGAAAAAGAAAATTGGAGGCATTTTTTTAGAAAAGATTTCAAAAATTTTCATACACAAATACAATTCATAAAAGAGTAACTGAAAATGGATCACAATAAAGAATTGGCAAAGTGTGAACGAAAAAAGAATTTAAAAAAATACAAATTTAAGCTAAAATATATTTATTTCATATATATTTAGGTCACCACCTTATAACTGAGATTAAAATCAAAGTATTTTATAATATAACTCACAGAATCAGTGCTGATAAAATTAACTTCCTCTTTAAAAGAGGTGAAACACAGACTAATGAGACTAAGCTATATGGTTGGGGAAAAAAAGATGAATAATGTTATGTAAATTATTGGTTTACATTAGTAGAAGAATGATCAGAATATCTCTCTATCTCAGAATGCATGCCAAAATAAAATGTTTTAATTTTTTTAAATCTTACTGGTAATGTCTTAAGCCACCAATTAAAATTTGAATCTGTATGCAAATTATTTATAAGCCTTTAAAAATTTACCATCATATACAGGTTCTAAGTGAAATCTGCTACATGATGAGGATATTAATTATACAAACAATTTTGGTGAAAATATGAAAATATGCATATGAGGATTACGAGAGGAAAATTTAAATTGTTAAAAAGACATGAGGGTTGGAAGTGTTGACTTGTTCAAGACGGAGGGTCGTTCATGTGTCCCAAAAATAATATACGGTTATCTTCAAGATGTCTTATGATAAAAAGGAATGGGTGGTCAATGTTAACCACGGGAGGGAGGATAGCGTTTTGTGAGGAGCATCTCGACATGATTGCATCAGAGGATACAGACATCTGTGAGCCCTGCTCAGTGATCAGGATGTAAGCAGTGTAAAGGAAAGCAGAGATGCAAAAATCAGAATGCTCTGTGATTCCTTTAAAGTTGGCCGATCCAGCATCAAATGCTTTGCCCATGCCAAGGGCGGTCAGTTGGGGCTTCAAATTACAAGTGCTGGTCACCTGATGAGCAAAGAGGCTTTTTAAAAGATGTCTTGCGGTAGGCATTTTATTACCAGGGTTAAAAGGTTAAATTATCATTTTTTTGTGTGGATAGTTATATTTTATCATTCAATTCTGAAATTCATGAGTTTTAAAGATGAATGTGTGATTATTTTTTTTTGGGTTGTGATGGTTTTATTTATATATACATGTAGAAGAGAAGAGAAGAGACTGAACAGAAAGAGAAAGTAAAAAAACAGGAGCATCAAAAGCTGCTGAAATCAGTGTCCCTTAGAAAAAATGTGTTTACATCTGTGGATGGCATACTGCAGCCTATAAGAAACTTGATAAAATAGATATTTCTGTTTGTTAAAGTTGACATGGTTGTTGTGCTTAAATTGAGGATGACTTTTTTTAGTGGTGTACTTTGACGTTTCATGAACCACTGATGTGGCCCTCTGACTGCATAGTTCTCCCACCACTGGTTTAAATCGTTCCACAACGTGCAAGTTCAAAGCATGTTAACTGCTGATAATCAGTTAACATTTATATATTTAAGCATAAGGTACATTAAAATTCTTTATGATGGGGACATTATTTTCGAATAAGGAAAATGAAAACAAAATATTCTTTAAAAATTCAAATGTTTTTATGAAAAATCATATACACAACAGGCGACAATAAATGTTTTTGTTCCATTGGAAATTTTCCTTTTATCATTCTATTAAAGATATGATATAATGAAAATATAAAATAAAATACACCTTATTCTAATTCTAGCTACAGACATTAAAAAATTAATATTTGGGATGAACTTGATCAATATTAATTGCATTAGAGGCAAGCTGTTTTTGACTAACACAACTGTGACACTGCATTACAATGTTCAGGTTAATTTTAGGTTATTAAGCTACAGATGCTCATTTTAAAGCTTAGTTATGTGAGATTTTAGAAGACCTTTTTCATACGAGCTGACAAGAATTACAACAGCTTAAGCATACACAATAGGTATGACCAAAGCTTCCATTTGTTAGTTAACTCAAGGAACAGATCTTATCATATAGAAAAAAAAGTAATGTTATGAAAATGAATGCGTTAGCTTAGAGAAGTGTTTCCCAAAGTGTAGGACATGCACCACTGGGAGTAAGGGAAGAGTTTGGTGGGAGTATGCACTGCATTAACTAATAAGGAAAAAATATATTTTTTGATATTTAAATATGTGCAATTATTTTAATGAGGGGTGGTGAGTGTTACAAAAATAATAGACAGGGATACACAGATGTGGAAAGTAAGGGAAACATTGGCTTAGATAATAGAAGTTAGTATTTATTATTATTATATTAAATTTAATAAACATCATTAGTTTATTTGTTAAAAATCAATCATACTTAAATTTGCTACAGTCTTTCATACACATTAATGGAGCTTGGTATCTGAGCCCTAGTTTATAACATAGATTGTGATTTAGATTTACAACTTCATTTTTTTGGGGTCCACCAATGCAAAAAAATAACTTTTTTTTTGGATTCCTGGATCACGATTTTATTTAAGCTGGTTTACTATCACAGTTTGTCAAAGTATGTAAGACTTCAGTTGCATACATGGAAACAAGCTGCGACTCTTAGAGTATGTCAAGAACAAACGTTGATATAGGAGTCAGACAGAAAATGTTTAGTCTCCAAATGAGTGTGTTTTAAAACCTAAAATAAATCAAAACCTAAAAAAAACCTCAAAGGCTCCAGTTGGCCCAATAATTCATGGACAGTTTTACCAATATTCTTTCACATATCTTATTCATCTGTACTATAATTAATCTGCTTAATGTGGATGTTTAAGGAATGAAATCAAACAATCATCTTATGACATGCCATTGATGATAACTTCTTTAGTTGACTAGTCAAATACATTATTCTACTTGGCTCAAATTTCAGCTGGGATTCAAAGCAACATTTAGGACTAAGCATGCAAGACTTTCATTTACAATTTATAATAAAAAGAAACAAAATATATAGAGCGATAAAAAGATAAAGAGAGATGGAAAGTATATATATATATATATATATATATATATATATATATATATATATACAATGTATATATATATATATATATATATATATATATATATATATATATATATGTATATATATATTATATATATATATATATATATATATGTATGTATGTATATAAATATACAAATAATATATATTAGACAAAGAAATTGAAATTTTCCCTAGACCTGATAGGACACAGAGGCAGAGGCGTCACCATTTGTGTTTGTGTCACCCAGTGCAGATGCTTATGCAGGGTGTCCACCCAAATCTGGTCCAAAAAAATCCTACCAGCCACCAAAAAATCCTACCATCCAACCGACAAGTAAAAGTTATTATTCGGACAAGTAAAAGTATATATTCGACAAGTAAAAATTTAACTTTCGGTATTGTATGTTAACACTTAGTTGTTCAAGCCACTCAGAGTAAGAAGTGTCTTTTAACCAGTCTGAATTAAAATAACATTTCACCATGTTGATGGGATTGATAGTGTTTTTTGTAATAGTATACAAATTGTCAATATCTGGATAGTGAAGTAAGGAACAATATTAAACTGACAAAAAGTAAACTAGTCTTAAGACTTTAGTCAAGAATTTGCCTACTGCAGCCTACCCTAAAAAATGTTAGTTAACACACTTTAAATTGTAACCATTTAACTAGACTAGAATCTAGATTTCTATATGTTTAGCACATAATTTTCAACACTGAACAGGACTGATTTTTAATCTATTTACATGTAATCATAAAAAATAAGCTTTGATTTGAAACAGAATCTAGATCTAAACCTATTTAAATAGTTGCTTTAATAGTTGTGACTTTGGCATACCGTGACTGTTTAAGTATTTTAAAAGAAATTAACTGAACTAGATCTAGATTTTAGACGTGGCTAGGCTAAGCCTAAGGTTTTTTTCGTTTTTAATTTTCACAAAATACTAGATTAGAGAGATCTATTGACTTCAAGCAGACAAAATGGCGACTGTTGCTAAAGCAGCTAAACAATAAGCACAAAAATCGTAGTTAACACTGCTCCCGTAAATTTTTTGGAGATATAACAAAATTAAATTAATAAGTGGAATGAATCTTCATACTTTTCTTGACGTTTTATGACCGTTTTTTAGAAAATATGTTGATTTATAAAGATACAGGGCCTTGTCAAAGTTTTGAATCGAATGGTCATTTTTTCTCTCTTCCCCTTACTTAGAATCTAGACTAGCTATTTTGCTGTCAAACATAGATCTATATCTGCCTTAACTTAAAAGTATCCCCCATTAAAAACTTTTACAATACTTTAATAGTTGGGGATAGATATCTATTATTTACTCAGATCATGATATATTTTTAACCAAAATCCTAATATGAATATGTAGATCTAGTATATTACACTAATTACTATTACGCGGTTACTAGATCTATACTATGGCTAGCGTAAGTAATTTCACAATTTCTATCTGTTTCAATCACAGTGCACTTAATGTTTACAATGCCATCTTTAACGAGAATTATTTTGTTTAATATCTGTAATTTGTTTGTATAAGTTTAGTTTTCGACTTTTGTTTTAAAACACACATTTAAAAAAATAAAACTATAGATATATACGATATGATATCGATATGGACAGGGGACTCTGTCATAGGTAAATAACATTATTTATACCGCTGCGAACTATTGGTATTTCCAAACCAAAACAATATGCAACGTGAGCTTCGTCATTCATTTATTTATATCTTTTATCCGACCGAGGATCGTTTATCCGACCAAAATCCGACTTATCCGACCACACCATTTTTATCCGACTAAAATCCGACTTTACGACTTCGGTGGACACCCTGTTATGGTGTCACCCTTGCCAATGACAAATAATGGGAAATAACATAATTTTACATTTTCTGATGGTGTCACGTAGTGCAATCCGCAACCCCTGCAACCCCCTAATTACACCTCTGCACAAAGGGAAATGCCACTTTTTGAATGAGAATATATTTTTCTAAAAAGAACATAAATTTAAAAGGTCAGTTAAATATTGCATTACAGATTAAAAAATAAAAAGACAAGGGAAGTAACCAAGGGATTGTAGAGGAGGAAATTAGTTATGGTATAATTTGGTTACAGTACCTCAAATTTAGGCATGGTGAGCTGAATTTTGAGTCCTGGTTTTCCAAGGTTCTCAAAAACCTTACTGAGTTTTTCCCAAGTCAACTTTTGAACTAGTTCCTGAACAAACAGAATATAAACATGAGATATGACAGGTCTTGAGTTTTAGACAAATATAATAAAATATAATGATGAGCTAACAGACAAGTTTGAAAAATAAAAAGTCACAAAAACAATTTTTTAAATAAACAATTACGGCCTAATCTTCTCTTGTAACTTACAATACTATAAAAAAAAGTTTAATAGATTTCTAATGTTTAGGTAATTTCTTTTGATACTTTCTACTTACATTTAAGACTACGGGGATAATAATTATTTTTTCAGTGATAATTATATTTGTTACTAACAACTTTTCAATAATCATTATGTCTTAAGCAGCCATCCATACTTGTGCTGCAAATTTGGTTAGTTTTTGACACCCCAGTCCCAAAAGTCACAAACATCACAAAAATTAAGACCCCCCCAAATATAGCCTCAAAAACTTCTACATCTGACGCCATCCCTAGAAACACTCTGCCCAATGTTGTTCCCTAACCAATAACAAGTCATAACTCATTGAATTCTTATTACTGTACAAGAGCTGAAGACATTTCTCTAAAGAAATGGTTCTTATTTTTTTATTTTTTAGTGTCCCATAACTAGGGATCAGCCGGATATGGTTTTTTACTATTTTCCGAATCCGGATAGTTTGGCCCTAATATTTGCCGGATCCGAATTCCGAATCCGGATATCTCCACTTTTAAGTTTAAGAGCTAATAGGGTGTACTTTACTATTTTATATCAAGTATTTTATACTATTTATTAAAATATTTATTATCCTACAAATGAAGAGTATCTGCTATCGACATTGTTACATTGTCAAAGTCAACGATGAACATTTTACAATGAATTGAATGAACGAACTTGAATGAAGTTCAACGAACTGTGTAGTGTGTACCAAGCGAACAGTGTTGTACTGAGTGTATAGTGTTATGTACAAGAAGTCGTGACATAGAACCATAATAAAACTGTTATTTTATTCAGACAATTTAAGTTTAATATGCTATTAGTTAACTTAGTTTGTAATCTTATGTAGTAAAGTAATATCTATACTTGTAACTTTTTAACTTAATATATTTTTCTCGTATTGAAATTGATTCTTTTACTATATTTTGCATAGATTTGATGAATTTGAATGGATCAACTCTTGTTAATTTGTTTATTTTGTTATATATTAATAATTTAATGTATAACTTAATTTGTTACTTAACTTATTTTGTATAATTATTATATTTACAATAGACTAGAGTTTTAAAATTATAAGACTGAATAAGATATGACAAGTGAGACAAGCAACATTTTTATTTTTAAATTCGCAAATCAAATCACAATTGCAACTGCCATTTAAAGTTCAACGGAAAAAAGCAACAATGAATATAAAATTATTACAATGATATAACTTATATAATATAAGTAAAATGTTTAAATTGAATACTGAATTGAAAGTATTGAAAGATTGACTACTGTCAACGTACTAGTCAATGACAAAAAAATTAATAACGAAAGCCAACTCTCAGCCTGTCCCAGTTTCCAAGGCTCCTGTTTAACTATATAGTTTATAGTATAAACTAATAATTACAAATTAACTTAAAATTATTATTTTTTAACATAAAATTATTATTTTGTAATATAAAATTAATATATATGCTATAACAATGAAAATAATGTAAATAAAATAGTTACAAGTTAGTAAATTCCGGTTAAACTTAGTGTTGTTGAAGAAAATTCTTGTTAAATGTACTGATTTCTGGCTATTGTTGTTTTTTTAAAAAACTAATTTTTATGTATTTGTTTAAAAACTAATTAAAATTATTGTAATTTAACTTAATTTCAAAAATTCTTTACTACATTGATATCCGGATAATATTCGGATCTGCCATAGGTATTTGCCAAATCCGGATAGTGGCGAAAATCCCGATATTTGGTCCGGATATCCGGCATTCCGGATATTCGGCTGTCCCCTACCCATAACCTTGTGGCCGTAGGGGGTTCTAATGTTTCCATTAGAACTTTCTCGGGGCTTGGTAGACCTTGGCGGCGCCCATCTCCTCTCCAGGTCAGCGGAGGACTTTTTAGCGATAGTCATTCATAAACATTTTTTATTGTGGCTTTAACGTGGGCTAGATCCCACACCCCTCAGCTTGTGAGGCGAGCGCACTATTGACTTCGCTATCCAGCCGCCATTCGCTATCCAGTTCTTACTTAGGGGTGAAAAAAACACAACTTTTTTTTCAAAAGACCTTGAATATCTTATTTGATGTCACTGCTAATTGTTGCTGGCTTGGAAACCAGTTTTTAATAGCAGCAGTTAACTATCACCAGTTTATTGTTATTTTTTTAAAGTTAATGATAGAAGTAAAACTAGGGACAACTGAAAATTTCTATTAAAAAATTATTACAAAATAATTTATTGTTTTACTGGGAGGTTAGTAGGGTTGATTTGTTGGAATTGTTTGGAAATAGATTGAGAAGGGAATTACAGTGGCACAAAAAGGGGTAAAATCCAAGCCCTAGGTAAATTATTAAGCTCAAACCCCCCCCCCTACCCCCACAGTAAACTATTTTTGGTTCCATCACCATTTGTTTGGTGGCCCTAATTCTTTGACCTAAGATGCAAAATTGCAAAATAAACTTTTACAACTGTCAGAGCAACTACAACAGATTTCCACAGTGGAATCCTTTATCCTGATCAGGGCCATTTTTTGTTAACGTACTGATACTTTGATTATAACCAGGGAGATAGTAGGTTTATTAAAAAATTACACTAATAGCAGTATATGACATTGAATCCTACAACTTTTAGATGTTTGGTACTGGGCTAAAACATAATTTTAATCTTAAAATAAATATTTGTCTCTTAAATTTTTAAAAATAAATGCTTATGAATAGACATTATTATAACATTTATAGACATACATTATGTAACAATGACTAAAACAAAGGCACACAGTTTAAATAACCATCTAATACATAATCGCCGTTCGTATGTGGTGTATGCGTTGTAAGCTTGTAAGCGTGTGTCTCCCCATCGGAATGCGCGCAAAAGGCGCTCGAAAGATGCGCAAAATTATTATAAATAAATTAACGATTTTTGCAGTGAAAAAAATATAATATGACGTCATTGTTTTAGCACAGAACGTCAATTACCCAAACAACCCACGAACTATGCGTGTGTGAGAGCCTTAGCAGGCTTTTCCACTAGCGATATAATATTGTACCAATACATGTAGTATAATGATTGTATGTGTATTGTATGATGCGGTTTAAAACATACAAAAATTTGTGATGGTTTAATCTTACCTGGAGACCGAAATCTTCATCTGGAAGTATGATTACCATGCCAAGCTCTTTTCCTTGATAAGGAAGTTCCACAGCAATAAATTTGAGATCATCATCATGAACAAACGGATACACAGATGTGTCAGACATCATAGGAACATCTTTAGTTTCTCCAGGGCCTATTTTAAATGGCGATGGATGTGTGTTTCTGTCATTGAACTGTCTGTGCCACTTGCCTGTGTGGTGAGAATTAAAAATACAGCATGAATAGAAAAAAAAATTACTTAAAATTATCTCCAGTACAAAATTTTCAAAGTAAAACATTAAAAGATTTTTTTTAAATATTAAAAACATGATATAACTATTAAAGATAAAGAACCAAAAAAAATGTTTAAATAATTGAAGGAAAAAAAATCATAATTTTTAAATTTAAGAATAACAATTATCTTTTAAAAAGTGGAAGATTTCATTATTTTTTTAAAACACAATTTAAAAAAACAAAAGATTGAACTCTTCAAGACACACTTTTTAAGCATCAGGTGTAAATTATTTGAAAAACTTTGTATATTTATAAATATTTAAACATAAAGATACCTTTAAAATAAACTGCATTTACTAGCACCATACGCGTAAGGGCATTGAGAATCCCTGAAGGAAGCAAATCAGTAATTTTTTTCTGTGTTTGATCAGCTACCCAAGTGTTGATATTAGTTCTTTCTTTATCAGCATTATTAATAAAGTCAGCATTCACTGGTTCTAAAAAAAAACATTAGGGAAAAGAAAAATAGCATAAAAAATCAGCTAACTTGGTGATTTTGTTATCAAATATATTGAAAAATTAAAATGGAAACTATTTTTGTAACCAGATGACAAAAATCTGAATACTGAGTTATCTCAACTTTAAAACTTGCTTCTTCTTGGCATTCATTAGATCAAATTAATGGTTTCAGAGTGAGTGACAATGAGACCATTCTTGATATTCACTTCAAATAGAATTTAATGTAATGTTTTAAAAGCAACTTTTGAACTTACATGATTCTAGTTTTACAACCTAAGTAAAGAAAACATAAATATGTTATTTTTACTTTTTCAATTTGTTCGAATACCAATTTCCTTGAGTCTGGTTCCTTCCTCCCTTAAAAAGAATTAATCTATACATTTCTCTTATGCAGCTAGATTTCATTAATAAGTTTGCAATTCAGAGTAAAATTTTATGTAAAGTATGTGGAAAAAAAGTCAAATAAATTTCTCTTTTATAATTATAAATCTAAGCAATTTATAAACATGTTTAAACAGGTTTCCTTAAAGTTAATGAGGTCATAAATGAGACCTGAAAAATAAACCGCAATCTCATCTACCTGCAAGATACCATTCCTGGGTTTTGCTCTTGAATTCATCCAAAATAGGGTAGCTTTGCTCCAAATAGATCCGATTACCGGTAGACAGCTGATAAGCATCACTTGGTTTTTGCAGAAGCTTTAAATATGCCTGAAACTGCTTATGAATTTTGGTTTCGTCTGCCGTGTCCCACCGTAAAGTTTTAGCCATAGCCTGTGCTGTTGTTTCTCGAGCTCCCAACTGTGTCATGGCCAGGGCTACAGAGATGCTGAATGGTGACACGAAATTGTTCTTGCCTTTGCTTCCATCATAAATGGTCTTAAAAAGATCAAGGCCAAACTTGTTGTTTGCTGCTGTTGCTTCAGCCATTGTTAACTGTTTTAAGAATAATCCCTGTTGACAACGGAGAATAGATATTAAATTTTCGTTATAACTGAATAAAAAATATAACATGCTTGGTTGACTGGAACGAGTTGACTGACTTGGTGACTTGACTGACTTGGTGACTTGACTGCCCTGCTATGTTGCAGTTCCCGAAAACAAAATCACCTCTAAGATGTCTTGTATTAAATATTAATATTGACCATGAATTAATTTAACAGCTAAAAGTAAATACGCTCTAAATAAAGAATTGTTGAAAATTGGAAAGTTTTAAAACCAGAGTAAATTCTGAAATTAATATCAATAGAATTTGATAAAATGTTTTAAGAAAAAAAGATTTTTGCAATGGTATATTTCTGTATGAAAAAGTCTGAATTGTTATAAGAGGAGATTTCAATTTCAATTCAATATGAAAAAAATCAGTTAATCTTACTAATTTTCCCAATGACAGAATTGTTATTTATCTTAAAGCTGACCAACATATGAAAATAGTTTTTGTGTATCTAAAACAAATTTTTGAAAATTTTCATAAAAATAAAGATCACAAAGAATTCTTTATAACATCTACATTTGATTGTAACATTATTTTGCCTAGCTTTACCAACAAAAACTCTTTTTGAGTAGACAAACATTACCTTTCTAACAAACTTAAAATACAATGTTGCTGATACTTTGAAACAAATCCTGTGTCAATCTGAGTACAACTACTAGACCAAACAGAAACTGCTGACTGCTATCTATTGTTCCAGGCTATTCCTCCTATTTAGGGCCCCCATAAATGTCATAGTGGGCTGCAGAGCAGGTGTGGTCATGAACATTTTCCCAATGGTAATGTTTACTAGTAGTAAACAAGAATCATATTAAAAGCCTTCTTTCTGATATAAACGAGAATATCATAGTGATTAATTTAATTTAGGCTCTTGGGTGGATGAACAAATAGACAAATTGAAGCCAAATACTTAAATTATTTCAAGTACAATGTACTGTAATAATAAAAACAAATTTTCTTTCAAGTTCTAGAATTAATTAAACATTTGGCTTTCATTTGTTGATGATAGCTATCAGACTATTTCATTGAAACCTCATAATTTGCCTCTTTTAGGTTACAATCTTGCTTTTCCAAGAATGGTCCCAGGTTGCTTGGTGTGTTACTACGCTCTTAATTGGGGCTAAGTTTTCATTGTCATAGACTTAGACCATTCAAAAATAACTAGTCATTATGCTAATACATTGTTTTTGTTTGGTTGTTTCTCTCTCATGAATGAAAGTAACAAAAGTAAAACAGTGAATTCTAACAAAAGCTTTCCTAGATATTTAATTCTCTTATAGCCCTACCAAATCCAGTACCTGGTCTATTTACCCCATGTCCTAGTCCTAATCAATAATAAGGAGGTGAATTTTACTGATAAGAAATGGGCACAGAGCAAGTCACTGGAGCCCTATAACCAGCTGTATTGGCAAATTAGGGCTCATTAATCTTGGATGGCAGCTTCCAACTTATATTGCCTTGCCCTTACTCTCAACGTACGAAGAGTGAGTTAAGATTAAATCCAGAAGAAAAAAAAGCAACATTCAAAAGCCAGCCAAAATATTGTTTACTAGGTACGAGCCGCGGCGTAGCATACTCAGCAGACTTGCTCATAGATAGTGCAAAGAAAGGGGGGAAAGAATGGACACAAACTACATCACGAAGAAATCAAAACAACGTGAGTGAACATTGGGGGGGGGGAAGGGGGTACAGGGGGGACTGCCGACATATTGTTGGTCTCGAGATATGTGCACTGCGGTTAGCTACCAGCCCCCCACCCTGCACCATCCTAGGTAAATTTATAATATAAAAAAAAGGGTATTAGTAGGCCTGACAAGACGTAACACAACAGCGAACGTTTCAGCAAAGAGCCTTCCTCAACGGACAAATAGTACACAAATAAAACGAAATAATAATTTTAAAAAAACTCTTAGCTGCGGTGAAATCCAAGCAGTCCAGTAGGGATTATTTTTTATTATTATTTCGTTTTATTTGTGTACTATTTGTCCGTTGAGGAAGGCTCTTTGTCGAAACGTTCGCTGTTGTGTTACGTCTTGTCAGGCCTACTAATACCCTTTTTTATATTATAAATTTACCTATTTAAAAGCCTGATTGCAGTCTCACCCCCATTACTTTTTTTTTGCACCATCCTAGTTTGCCAACCATAAACTGTGATATGCGGACCCTGGTGAGGGTCATTTGTCATGCTTATTTGCAGTCATCTTGCGCTTGTTCTGATAAATTATATATATAGATGGTGGATTGAAATTCTTCTGTTGAATCCATTCGTTCATTGGAGTGTGTTTTGAAAAGCAGTTATACATGTTTATCGGGATAGTGGCAAGGTGACATCACATCAGTGAGATAAGGTGGCTGTGAAATTTGTGTGGACATTCCAACGTCAATAGATGGCACCAGAAAGTCATTACGTGTGAGAGGCAATAGAACCTCTTAATGGCCATGATCGGAAGGACCGCTAAAGAGCAGGTATATAGATAAATATTGACCAGGATTGTAAACTCCAGGAGAGGTATGAGAACGTTCTCGGAAGTAAATGATGATACTGGCGGGAAGTATTTCTGACATCACGATAATTTCTGCCTCGCCACCATATACTCCTGAAGTATTCATGTATTGAACGTATTGTTGAGGAGAGTGTATGACTACTTTTCCATCACTGAGAACAACGGAGAGCGCATCGCCAAAGTTATCCCAATGTTGAGAAACAAAGTTTACAGCCATGTTGCGAAGTCAAGTTTGCAAAGCACGGGGGAAAAGAACAGGCACAATTTTAAAAATTAAAAAATAATGTTTCAGCCGAGGCTTGAACACTGGACCTTCTGCGTGTTAGGTGGATGTAATAACAACTACACTACAAAATGCATGTTATTCTGTGAAGGAACAACGAAACTGAACTCAAGAAGCATTGATGGTCTAGATGACCCTCCGCTCTCTCCACAACCTTCGCTTGCCAAACATAAACTGATTGGTCGACCCCAGCGAGGGTCATTCGTCATGCTTATTTGCACATTACTCACTCTTGATTTGGTGAATTATATATATACTAGCGTACACCCGTCAAAAATGACGGAAGTTTTCAGCTGAAATCTATTTATTTTATAAAAAATGCACTTTCCTTTACGGCGCCGACCTTTTTCAACAGCCCAACTAACTGGTCCTTGTTTGATAAATACGAAATATTAAACTTTCTGAAATGTACATAAAGTATTTTATAATAGGGGTTGCAGGGCGCCTACGGCGCCCCCTTTCTTTTTTGATTTTATAATTAACCATCATCAAATCCTCTTTTTACATTGATCCATTTTCCAAAATTAAAATATGAGCGAAAACAATGACATCATATAATATTTTTTTTACAGCGCATCTATAATTTGCACACCTTTTGATGCATTGGTGCAGTAATTTGTTTTTCCCTGCTTTCTAAAATTAGTAGCGTCAGGACTGACAGACACTACTTGGTGACAATTGCAAATTATATTGTTTATAGATTTTTAAAATATCATGGAAATTTGTTTTAATCAACTGAAACATTAGGGGCTAAAAAATAGATTGGGGTGGTGAAATGTGGAATGAGAGGAGCACAATGACATTCTAGGAAGAAAAAGACTTAGGTTTGAAAGATTTTGAAATAAATGAATAAAAAAGTAGAAATAATATATACTGTCTATAAGTCGTATAAGCAAAGAAAGTCATTGCTTAATAATACAGTAGAACCCACTTAACTCGACCACGGTTAACTCGCCAACCCTATTAAGTCGACATTTTTTATTGGAACTGCCAAATTCTCTCTTTGTCTTAGCATTTTCTCATCGGTTATGTCGATTCTTTTAAGTTGCCGAACCCTAATATCTCGGGCCTAATTTTCAACTTAAAGTTGGTTATCTCCATCCCGGTCTGTTCGCCTAGCGACGCACTCTTGCATTTTTAGTTAAAAATAGCATCGAAATCTCGCTTTCCTCGAGACTTCTGGCTATTTTGTGATTCTCCGAGCTTTCAATAAAAATTACCGGATGTTTTTATCTCGTTTCACTTTGATCAGTGTGTGAATTAGTTTGACGCGTCTTTATCGAGTATGTATTCCCCTGAGGTGCTTGAAAATCGCGTTATCTGTCTTTAATCGTCATTATTTTGCAGTGCATGTTATATTGTTATTAAACTTAATTCATTTCCAGATGCATTAATCATTTTATTTTTTTAAGATAAACGAATATCTTTAGAAAAGAAAATAAAGGTTTGTATCGAGAATCGACGGTGGTTTTTATTTTATATTGGTAAATTTCTGCTGTTAGTTGGTGCACATATGCCTTTTGATGTTACAAAACATGTATGTACATTTTTGTAGCATGCCGATCGCTTGATCAAACAAATAACGGCAACATTGTTGTGTTAAAAAAAACCTCTAAAAACACGTGCATGTACATTCTCATTTATTAACACTAGTGATGGGACGATTCCAAAATCATAGGATGCTTACTGTAAACAAGGCTCCCCAGATTATAGGATATATAATATAAAGACTATAGATAGTTTACCCACCCCCACTCTCAATCTCCCACACCATTGTTGTTGTTGGTTAGTCCGATTAGCATCAAGTTGCAGAAGGAATTCTGAGTCCATTGTAAGCTGAGGGGACTAACCCAAGGAAGATGGTTTGGAAGAGAATGGTTCGGGCTATTTATTAATGTAGCTTGTAAGGAAAGTCACGCAAGTGCCCTCCAAGGCACAGTATCTGGGAATCACTGCTGTGAATGATGCTAACTCAGCAGAAACAGTGTAACAAACATCAAGCCCCATTTTTAAAAAAAACCACTTAATGTTAACTGGGAGCGCGCAGGAGAGGTGACACGATGTCACCAACGGACCAGGCGTGGTGGGGCAGGAGTAGCTGAATTCGTTATGTACTAGGGAAAAAAACAGTGCTAACGCATCAAAGGGTTATATTTAAAAGGTCCTTAACAATGAACGGTCTTAAAACCTTAGGAAAATCCCTATATTCCGATACGATTCCGATTAATTGTCTCATCACTAATTAACGCACATCATGTACATAAAGAAATTTCAAGCACATGTTAATATTTTGCCGCCATATTGGTTTTCGTTTATCTCGATCATCGGTTATCTCGACACCTTTTGGCAAACCCCTAGGCCGTCGACTTAACTGGTTTCTACTGTAAACATTTTAAGGTATAGGATTGAAACCTACAAATCTAATGATTTAAAAAGCTTACAAAAGCTGTAAAAGACTGTTTCAACTGAAAAACTAGGCATAGAAAACATAAATTAGAAACCAACAGCATTGACAATCAGAACACTTACAACTAATACAGCAGAGCATTCTGAGCTGAACATTGTTAATAGTGATCTCTTGTAGAAACAGAAACAATAGGATTACAATTATGCAATGCTTTAGTGATATTTTTTTAATAAGCCTTTGAAAATTGTAATAACAAAGGGTTCACAGATTAAATTTATATTTAAAACTCAACAAAATTCTCTGTTTGGTAAATCTTTGACCACAAGAACAAACAGCTGATGATCTTTCTTTCTTTGATTGATAACTATATTAACAAAAAAAGCATTACATGGAAGAGCACACATAGTCTCTTACGGGACTTGCTTAGAGGATCAAAGCTGTGGGAACAGACTGTGTATGCGTGTTTTGTTTCAATCACCAAGAAAGCATTGCTTGTAAAAAAAAATTTTTAAAAATAGTTTCTTACTGTAACTATGCAAGAGTGTAAATTTGTAAACTTTATAAAATCTCATCAACTGAATTCAAAAATATTTGCTGTGCTGTGCAATGAATTCATAAAAGAGCATGAATATTTTCTTCTTAACTGGAGTTAAGATGATGTCTATGGTATTTTTTTCTTTCTGGTACTTGCTATTAATATTGTATGACTTTCCTCTGTAACCAAAGAATACCTATTCCATCAATTCCATCCTTGTCAAATGAATCTTGGAATGGTTGTCTCCACTGCACATTTGCGAAAAAAACTGTTTCTTCTGATGAACTTTGACCTTTACTTTGCAGATCTTCAGTCTCACTCCTTCATATTTGTGACATTTAAATTACATGGTAGCAATCTAATTATGTTGAGGCTTCAAGATAAGATTGGTACCGCATCGAAAAAGGCTCTTTGGTCGTGAGTAGGCAGGAGCAGAGAAAACTTGTTCAATGAGTATTTCCATACCTGATGAGATTTCAGCTTCTAGAAATGGAGACAAGTTTGAAGGAATATCTCCACCTAATCGACATCGAAAAAGTTTTAATAAGTAGCTCTTTTAGGCTGAATGTAGACAGGATTCAATTACTAGATTTATAATTTGACTGTCAAGTGATACAGCACTGAAGTAAATCTTTTACATAATACCATGTAGTAAGTTTTAATTGTCATTTCATTAGAAGCATTCAGTTATATAGCAGCAAAAAGTAATAGAATTTTTTATGACTTTTGTAACCAAGTGTTTATAAAAGTGTAAATCAGGCTGAACCCAATCTCAGAATAAATTATACAAGTAACATATTTTGCTCCTAACCTCAGTTAGCAGGAAGCAGTATAGGTTAATTAAAATTATGCTTCTAATTCATAAATTATTGATCAGTGTGGTTTCTTTACATTTTTGTTTTCTTAAGACTTTGTAAACTGAAAATCTTGTGTGCCGATGCCATAATTTTTTGTGTGTGTCCCATAACCTCGTGGTCGTAGAGGGTTCAAATGTTTTCATTAGAATTTTCTCGGGGCTTGGTAGACCTTGGCGGCGCCTATCTCCTCTCCTAAAATGATTAGGCCTTTGTGTTTGTTTAAATTTAAAGTGAATCAGGAAAAAATAAACGTTGGTGGTATTGTGTAATAATAAAGATAGTTTGTAGTAATAGTTTAGAAGTAAAAGTAATATTATAGTAACTATAATATAGTTTAGTATAGTAATATAGCAATAATCTAATACCAATAGAAATCTCAATTAATTATTGTCAATATATTCGTAATTTATCCATTAGAATGGCAAATATATAGTTACAAGCCAAGTAATATTAGAAGTAGAAGTCATAGCATACTGCAAGGGTGGGCAGAGTGCGGCCTGCGGGGCACATGAGGGCCGCCTCATAGTTTTTGTGACCCGCCAAGAAATTCAGAATGTAATTCAATAAAACTACACCAATCAGCGGCTAACTTCCAACAAACTTTCCTAAGTAAATTTAACACAAATAGCCCAGTAGAAGAAATTTGGAAAGATATAAAAACAAATCTAAAAACTATAATGGATGAGAATGTTCCAACAAAACTAACATCAAATAAAATTAACAAATGCTGGTTCAATTCTAGATTGAAAAAGCTATGCAAACTAAAAGAGAACTTATTTAAGAAATATAAAGCTACCAATTCATATAGGATACACAAAAAATACTTAAAGATTAAACACTTGACACAAAAACTTAGTCGGAACCTCCAAAATGAATATATAAACAATGTAATTACCAAAGATAACAATAAAAACTTATGGTCCTTTATCAAATCTAAAAAAATGGAACCTTCAGGAATAGCCACACTAAAAGGCTCAAATAATAAAACCTATAATGATAATGAAACTAAAGCTAATATCCTTAACACATATTTTGCATCATCTTTTTCTGCCTCAGGCGACATGGAAGTTTTAATAAATTTAAATAAAATGGAGGAAATAGGTAACATAACTGTAGATGAGATAGGTATACATTCACTCCTAAAAAACTTAAAAATAAACAAAGCTACTGGCCCAGATGATTTGCCTGCAAGATTATTAAAAGAACTAAGCAATGAACTGTCCCCAATCCTTGTAGTTCTCTTTCAAGCCTCTCTAAACCAGGGTAAAGTGCCCCAGGATTGGAAATTAGCTAATGTAAGTCCACTCTTTAAGAAAGGGGATAAATCAGACCCTGGTAATTACAGGCCTGTATCACTTACTAGTATCACCTGTAAATTACTAGAACACATAATATATAGTAGAATAGTTAACCACCTTGACAAATATAATGCCATATGCCCACATCAACACGGCTTTAGAAAAAACAGATCATGTGAAACGCAATTAATAGGTTTAATAGATGAACTATCAAAAGGCTTGGACAAAAATGATCAAATAGATACAATATTACTAGACTTCTCAAAAGCATTTGACAAAGTTCACCATCTTAGTTTACTTAAAAAACTTAACTACTTTGGAATCTCAGGTTCCTTACATCACTGGATCCAAGACTTCCTTTTGGGCAGGGAGCAAACTGTAATAATTAATGGATCTAAATCTGCACCAATAAAGGTTAACTCAGGAGTTCCACAAGGAACTGTCCCTTACTCTTTTTAATTTATATAAATGATTTACCCAACAACATCTCAACAGGTACAAAAGTTAGGCTATTTGCTGATGATTGTATAATCTATAGAACAATAAAATCAGAACAAGATAGCAAAATTTTACAAAAAGACTTAGATGAATTGATAAAATGGGAAACTAACTGGAGTATGTCTTTCCATCCAGAAAAGTGTCAACTGTTAAGAGTAACAAAGAAAAATAAACAAATAAATTCAAAATATTACATTCATGGAAAAGAACTGACCCAAACTAAAGATGCAAAATACTTAGGAGTCTTAATAAATGAGAAACTATCATGGAATCAATGAAGTTATTAAAAAATCAAACAAAACCTTAGGCTTTATAAAAAGGAACTTTAACAAATGTAATAGAGATATAAAACTAAAATGCTACCTCACTTTGGTGAGACCTGCACTAGAATATGCATCTTCTGTATGGGACCCATCCACCAAAGAAAACATTGATAAACTAGAACAAATTCAAAAAAGAGCTGCCAGATTCATTACTGGAGAATATTCGAAACTGACAAGAGTAACACCATTAGTTAAATCATTAAACCTTGAAACACTAGAGGATAGAAGAACCAAGAGCAAAGTAGTAATCATACATAAAGCAATTAATTCTAATTTAGAAATACAACACAAAGATAACTTAATACAACCCTCAGATAGACATAAGGATAAAAACACCTTTCTTATTCCGTATGCAAGAACAAACACATACAAGTTTTCCTTCTTCCCGTCCGGAATTCGGGCGTGGAATGGGTTGCCTGAAGAATCCAGGAAAACCAACACTTTATCAACATTTAAATCTCTAATAAAAATGCAGGACTAAACACAAACCATAGATAAGCGTAGGACGCAATAATCTTCTGTATAGAAGGAGCGTCTGTAAACAGATAAGATAAGAATACCGGCCTTGAACTGAGATTTGCTTAATGTCCACAGCCAAAAGTTTGTCTCATGTTTTCCAATAGAGCGGCTACATTGTATCACTGCTGATATTGATACAGCACCTGAGAAGCTGCAGCTTGAGCTGACTGACATACAGTCAGATCACACAGTGAAAGAAATGTTTCATGCTGTGACTGCTATAAGTCTTTGTCTGCTGAAAAATTCCCGAGTGAAAAAATTTGCTGGGACAATGTCCTCTACAGATAAAGTATCTTGATCTACATATATTTGTGAGCAAATGACCATGAATCATGAAGATCAACAAGAGTAAATACTAGGGCTGCAGAAATTAACGATTAATTAATCAATTAATCGTTAAAAATTTTAATCAATTAAATTTAATTTTGATCGATTTAAATTCGATTAAAAGTTAAAACATTTCTAATATTTTTTTTTCCAATTTATTAATAATTTATATTTTTTGTTACTTACATACTTTCCCCTCCTATTATTATTATTTATAAAGACGTACGTACATACGTAAACAAAAAGGTTTTTCTTCCTTATTTCTTGCATAGCAGAACGAATTTGCTGTGTTGCATCACAAAATTTGGGAGCCATAGAATTTCCGCGACTAAACCAATTATTTAAATAAAGAATCGCAACTTATCAGGATCTATATGTGCGTTATAAAAATATAATTAATCGGAATTAATCAATTAATTTTTTCCCGATTAATCTATCACATTTTTTAAAATCAGTAAATACAGTAAATACAGATGCTCTTTCTTTGACATATACATAAACTTGCAGGCAGTGATGATAAAAAGAAAGTTTTTAAAAATATTTTAACAAATTTTAAAAAGTGTGATAGGGTACACTTGAGATTGTCTCATTACAATTACAGATTCTATAATTATTTTTAAGTGTGTTCGCAGTGAGTTGCAGCTAGAATTAGAAATATAGATAAGATGACATTACCCCTGTCACAAATCTTGGACCCCCCCACCGAGCCCCACCCCAAAGTACGTCACACTTTCAAACAATTTTTTAAAATAACAAAATCGAAGTGATGTATGCGATTATCCGCACGGTTCGACTGCGCATGCTTACCTAACAAAATAGTTAACATTTTATATAAAACACCTTGACCTGACCCCCCCCTCCCCCTGTCAAATACTGTCACACTTTCTTACACCCCCTTCCCCCCCCCCTCCCCCCCCCCTCTGGACGCTCCAGTCTGGAGCGTGAAGTCTGGAGCGTGATGTACTTAACTTAATGAGTTAATGGACGGCCCCTAAGCCTAAAGTCATATTTAAACGGTGCGGAAATGCGCTACCACAAAGTGGCCCGCGAGCCAAAACAATTGCCCATCTATCTACCCCTCCCCTGACATTCAATTTCATTCATCACAAAATCCAGAAACAGTATCAGAATAACAGTGTAATAACAGCCTCAGTCGCACTAACTAGTCGCAGTAGTAGTAGTAGTAGTAGTAGCTTTAACTTTAAATTGAGTAGGCTAAGTAGATCTATATCTCACTTACTTTGATAAGATTCCTTCTTTAGTTCATCCGTATAATTCTTATATGAAGTAAATTAATTACAGTTCATAAGGAATCTTGTTTTTATAGACTGTTATCTATTTCCTGTTACTACTTATAGGCCTGAGAAACCGAGGCAGTGGGACCGGCACCTTATTATTATATATGTGTGTAAACAAACACTTTTTGGTAGAAGTTTAGAAAAATACTTGACAAAATGGAAAGTCAGCGGTTCTAAAAATATTTTTTAAATTTCATTAAGCTGAGAGTACTTACAAATCCTCTGATGAGGATTTCTTTCAGCATTGTTGTCATGTTGTGGTACCATTGTCACAATGATGATTGTCATTGTGGCAATTGTGGAAGTAATTTGAAATCCTTTGTTTTGCTACAATTAAAAAGGCAAATTAATGGCAGCAAAACAGTGATTTCAAATTGTTGATTAGTATGATTTAAATAATTATATTAACTAGCCTACCATCAGGATTTGACTAATACTAATACTAATAGTAAATAGTACTAATTTTAACTAATACTCCGGGCAAATGCACGGAGTTACAAAATTGAGGGGTGCAAAATTATCTTATCTTATCTGTTTCAGACGCCCCTTCTATACAGAAGATTATTGCGTCCTACGCTAATCTATGGTTTGTGTTTAGTCCTGCATTCTTATTGGAGTTTTAAATGTTGTTAAAGTGTTGGCTTTCCTGGTTTCTTCAGGCAACCCATGCCACGCCCGAATTCCGGACGGGAAGAACGAAAATTTGTATGAGTTTGTTCTTGCATACGGAAAAAGAAAGGTGTTTTTATCCTTATGTCTATCTGAGGGTTGTATTAAGTTATCTTTGTGTTGTATTTCTAAATTAGAGTTAATTGCTTTATGTATGATTACTACTTTACTCTTGGTTCTTCTATCCTCTAGTGTTTCAAGGTTTAATGATTTAACTAATGGTGTTATTCTAGTCAGTTTTGAATATTCTCCAGTAATCTGGCAGCTCTTTTTTGGATTTGTTCTAGTTTATCAATGTTTTCTTTGGTGGATGGGTCCCATACAGAAGATGCATATTCTAGTACAGGTCTCACCAAAGTGAGATAGCATTTTAGTTTTATATCTTTATTACATTTGTAAAGGTTTCTTTTTATAAAGCCTAAGGTTTTGTTTGATTTTTTAATAACTTCATTGACATGGGGATTCCATGATAATTTCTCATTTATTATGACTCGTAAGTATTTTGCATCTTTAGTTTGGGTTAGTTCCTTTCCATGAATGAAATATTTTGAATTTATTTGTTTCTTTTTCTTTGTTACTCTTAACGGTTGACACTTTTCTGGGTGGAAACTCATGCTCCAGTTAGTTTCCCATTTTATCAATTCATCTAGATCTTTTTGTAAAATTTTGCTATCTTGTTCTGATTTAATTGTTCTATAGATTATACAATCATCAGCAAATAACCTGACTTTTGTTCCTGTTGAGATGTTGTTGGGTAAATCATTTATATATATTAAAAAGAGTAAGGGACCTAGCACAGTTCCTTGTGGAACTCCTGAATTGACCTTTATTGGTGCAGATTTAGATCCATTAATTATTACAGTTTGCTCCCTGCCCAAAAGGAAGTCTTGGATCCAGTGATGTAAGGAACCTGAGATTCCAAAGTAGTTAAGTTTTTTAAGTAAACTAAGGTGGTGAACTTTGTCAAATGCTTTTGAGAAGTCTAGTAATATTGTATCTATTTGATCATTTTTGTCTAAGCCTTTTGATAGTTCATCTATTAAACCTATTAATTGTGTTTCACATGATCTGTTTTTTCTAAAGCCGTGTTGATGTGGGCATAGGGCATTATATTTGTCAAGGTGGTTAACTATTCTATTCTACTATATATTATGTGTTCTAGTAATTTACAGGTGATACTAGTAAGTGATACAGGCCTGTAATTACCAAATTCATTTTAGGGAAATGCGGAGGACCGATCAGTAAATAAATGTTAAAAAAACAAGTTCCAAAAATCAGGTCCAAAATCCTTTTTAAAAGTTAAGCGTAAAACATTATCATTATCATTTAAATAATTGATTCATAACTATTATATTATAAAACAAAAATTCGATTTTAACCCGGGATGCAGCGATTTAATGACGAGAGCAAACTCACGAGAAGTTGTACTGTTCTTTCTACGGTGCAAAAGGTGTAACTAGGACTAGGATATTTTGCGCCCAGGGAAAAACTATCAAAACATTATAAAATTTGCGCCAAGACCCTTAACATTTCATCAAAATTTACTATGATTTTACGTTGTAAGCCTCATTTTGCGCCCCTGTACCTTGGAGCCCGGGGACATATTTACCTCGCTGTCCCACATTGTTACGACTTGGACCGGCGCACAGTACAAAAGGGTTTAATTTTGATTTTTCTACGAGCGGACGCAAATTCATATCATAAAATTATAAAAGACATCTTAGCAATGGATAGTAAATTAGCAGAAATGGTTTGTGTATTCTGTAGCTAAAGATTGTTTTTGCCTCTACTGCAAAATTGTTTGCAATGGGTACATCTTTGTTAGCAAACGATGGTTATGGAGATTGGCAGCATATAGTGCAAATCCTTAAAAAACGTGAAACTACAAAGAACATTTTAAAACCAAAAGTCTTGTATTGAATTAAGAGTTCGTTTTAAATTTCACAAACAATAGATACTACTTCTCAAAGACTTTGAAATGGAGAAACCCATCAATGGAGGCTGTTTTTCAACGGGTATTTTCGATCGTCAAACTTGTGCGATAGCGGCTTTGCATTTAGGGATAGCAAAGAAAATGTAAATAAACATGATCAGAGGCTTTACTGGGTTAATGTCACCGAGTGGGGTAGCTCATGATGGCACCCCCTCATAGACCTCCTCCGAGCCTGCCAGTACCAAATAACGGGAACATACATACTTTTCCATTTTGGTGTCACAAGGTGTGGTCCGCAATCCGCGAAAACGAGATGAGATGCTGGAATTTTACTCAATTCAACGAAATCTTTTTCTTTTCTATGTTATCTCAATTTATGGGAACCCGTCATTTTTTTAAAATTAATGCAAAGCCATTGCATGGAACAAAGAGATGTGCTAATACAAAATGCTGTTATATGAGCCAAACAATTTGTGAAGAGATGGAGATATCAACTGAACGCCTAGTTAGAAGGAGAAAAAATATGAGTACGGAAAATTCAGAAGATGTTGTTCTATCTTTAGAACAAGAAGTACAACGAGTAATGTTTTTATCCATGGCTTGAATTATAAAATACAATAAAATAACGCTTTGATGAGTTGCATGTCCTTGCAAGAAAATATTAGTATATAATACCATGTAACCTACTAAATGAAGCATTTGAACATCAAATAAATTACTTTATTGACATTGACAGTTCAATATGGAAAGAAAAAGGATCCAGGTTTTTTTTATGGCTGCACCTACACTACAAGAAGAGTCATTATGTTAGAAAAACGTGGGGAAAAGGTCCCCTTATCTATTAAAATTTATTCAACAGTATATATTGGAAAATTTTGTACCCAATATTGTAATTTTGCTATGAATTTTTTTCAACTATTGCTATCAGTGTCGCTACCTGTGAAAAGAGCTTCTCCAAACTGAAGTTGATAAAAAAATTATCTTTGTTCCAGAATGAGCGATTAAAGACAACAAAATCTTGCAATACTGTCCATAGAACAAGATATTACAAATAATTTTAATTTTGATAGCATAATACACAATTTTTCTATTATGAAAGTTAGGAAAGTAAATGTATAAATTTGTTTACATATTAATGTACAGAGGCATAACTGGGTTTTTGATGCCCTTGCCTAATTTATTTTTGGCGCCTTTTATTTAATTAAAAATTAAAAAAAAATATTGATTTAGCGGCGCCCTTTTGAACTGGCGCAGGCCGGCGCCCTTGGCAACTGCCCCAATGCCAAGCCGTTGTTACGCCACTGCTAATGTATACAATTTCTTTGTTTGTAAAAAAAAATATTTATAAATACAAAATAAAAGAATATTTGGAAATGTTTTTATATGTAAATTTGGAATATGTTTTGTCTCATGCCTGCGACCTCAGTAACTTTCGTGTGGCCTTTAAAAAAAGGATCTTGTATTTTTATAAACGTATATTTATAGGTATATAATCTTATGCGGCCTCTTTTATTACTGCCAACATAAATATGACATGCAATGGTAAACATGTTTCCCACCTTTACTTCGTTTTAATTACAATTATTTATTCCTTTTTTTTAATTTTTAAAAACCATAATATAATCGACTAAGTGGCCGTCCATAAATGACGTCACGCTATTTTGGCTGATATTTCATCCCCCCCCCTTTTTCGTCACACGTCGTCACAAAAACTTTGACCCCTTCTTCAATAAGACGACACAAAGCTCCCCCCCCCCATTAAAGCCGTATTTTTTGTTTGAAAATGAGCATGCTTCAAATTAAATGTTTTCCATTTAAGTATGTTTAAGTGTAACGCTGCATTCTAATATCGTAACACGCTTTTACATAAACGGCATTAAATAAAGTGTCAGTAATCAAATATTTAAGTGGGAATTTATTTAAAGTTGCGTGTTTTGACGTGACGTAAAATTTCTTAAACACCCCCCCCCCTACTTCGTTACACATCGTTACAAACGTATGTGACTCCCCCCCCCCAGGTGCGTGACGTCATTTATGGACGGCCCCTAAAAAGGGCGGCAAATTGGAGACCGCCCCGGGCGGCAAAAGTTCTAGCTACGCCACTGCATCCACCTAGTGACGCCTTTGAACATGATTATGAAATATTTTTAAAGCTAGTCCAACTTTTAGCAGAATTTGATCCTCTCTTGGAGGAGCATATTGTAAGAATTGCTTTAAATAAACAACATTTAAAAAAAACACAAACTTGAATAAGACCATTCAAAATGACGTCATTAAACTAATTGCAAATAATATCAAAAGTCACCTATTAGATGAATTTTTAAAATAATACTACTCAATTAATTAGATTACAAACCAGACTTAAATACAATAGAACAAATGACCTTCGTTAAAAGGTATGTTTTGATTGAATAAGAAGACATTAGCGTGCTTGAGAAATGTGATGTCACATAAAAAAATCGCAACTTTAAATAAAAGTTCCACTTAAATATTTGATTTCTTACAATTTATTTTATGACGTCTTACAATAACTTACATAGCTTCACGCGTGTTACGATAATAGAGTACAACCTTACACTAAATCCATACTTAAATGACAAAAAAGTGATTTAAAACATGCTCTTTTTAAAAAAGAAAATACAGCTTTTGGGGGTGGGGGATCAAAACTTTGTGACGTCATATTGTAGGGGGGGTCTAAGTTTTTGTGACGACGCGTGGCAAGGGGGGGGGGTGAAAAATCGGCGAAAATCGCGTGACGTCATTTATTATCAGCCCCTATGAACTAAAAGATGTTAGGTCTTCTGTGATTTTGGAAAATTGCAAATCTTTGGAAAGCCTTTTAACAATGGAGAATCAGTGGGTACACAATTTCTAATTAAATATCAGGGGTTTATTCTCTATTGAAAAAATATTTAGAACTTTGGAAGTTTTGAAATTCATAACAAAAATGAAATATGTTCCAAACTTGAGCGTTGCTCTAAAAGTTTTATTAACTTCAGAGCCGGGGAAAGTAATTTTTTCAAACTAAAAATAATCAATCTTATCTTCTCAATACAGACGCTCCTTCTATGCAGAAGATAATTGCGTCCACAGACCATTACAGATGATCTGTTGGCAACTGATGCAGCGTTCACAGGCCACGGCTTTGTGGGTTCCACGCATTACCCAGCCGCTTAACTAGTGTTAGGTACCCAATCGGAGCTGGGTGACTCAGGGATGCCCTAGGCCCCTGGAACAAACCCTTGCCTTCACACGGATTCGAACACATGACCATCTGCCACTCGACCACCGCGTCTAGAACTATTTTGGAAACATCTCAAACAAGATTTTCAAACCTCGCTAAATTAGCAGTTGATTATAAGCTCAGTAACAGCTTAAATATTTATATATTAATTAGATAAGCCTCTGAACTAAAAGCTCCTTTAAAAAATGTCCGAGTATATACTCATGCTTTTTATTAATGAATCATTTTTTTATAGAAAAATCTAATTACAAATTAACGCCACAATAAAAATGTAGATTAGTGACTATTGCTAAAAAGTCCTCCGCTGACTTGTAGAGGAGATGGGCGACGCCAAGTCTAACAGGCCCCGAGAAAGTTCTAATGGAAACATTGGAACCCCCTACGACCACGAGGTTATGGGACACACAAAAAAAATTAACAAAAATAATAATAATTAAAAATTACAAATATGTTTGTTAATTACTGTGTTTAAGTTTTAGATAAAGTGTTGTTTTTTTATGTTCGCTAAAAATATAAAAAGTAAAAAGCCATATACCCTTTTTCAAAAAGTACTTAAATTGTAATGACATAGGACGTAATTTTTTCAATTTTGCACGGAGTTGTTCAAAGGCTAAGTCCGGCCCTGCTACCATCACCAAATCGGTCTTACAGATGCCATGTGAGTTTTAGTATAAGTTATAAGCATTATATATTATATGAAGTAAAATGTTACATAATAATCGTGCAATTAGTAATATTATTATTTCAACAAAATAAACATTGAATTTTTAATTATTTCTTTGAGAAGAGACACGTGAAGCTATAATTAAATGTTGAGTAAAAACTGAAAAAGTTGGGTAGTGCGCAATTTGAAGGCGATAGAGCTTTTCTTCGCATGACCTTGCTATTTGTAATTATGAGGGTATCTTATCTTATCTATACAGACGCTCCTTCTATGCAGAAGATAGTTGCGTCCACAGACCATGACAGATGATCTGTTGGCAAGTGATGCAGCTTTCACAGGCCACGGCTTTGTGGGTTCCACGCATTACCCAGCCGCCTAACTACATGTAGTGTTAGGTACCCATTCGGAGCGGGGTGACTCAGGGACGCCCTAGGCCCCGGGAACAAACCCTTGCCTTCACACGGATTCGAACCCGTGACCATCGGTACGACAGTCCAGTGCGCTGCCACTCGACCACCGCGTCCCTCATAGATGGGTAGATGGGATAATCATCATTAGATTGTGGTTTATCTAAGGGATTCTAAGCGAATGAAATACTGTATCAGGATGCAAAATCATAGACTCCGGTGACGAAACCATGCATATTTTGTAATTAAAATGTTGACTTATAGCCTACAGCGCTAATCAGAAGTCTCCTTAGGTTTATCAGCTGCATTTTTCTTCATAAAAACTCATCCTTTAGAAATTAATTTTTTTTTAAATTAATATTTTTACAATTCAGAAATTGTCTTAAATGGGAACACCTTCTCGCTAATTAACAAAAATACTATTTCGAGAACCGTTGATACTCGAATACAGAAATCAATCACTGAAATTCCATGGGTTTAGCAGCCAATCATTCAGTGCTGCCAGAGCTAGGTTTTTCAACCTAGATCTAGGTTTTTTTCGAACTTGTCTAGGTTTCTAGGTTTTTTATTTTAAAAACAGTCATAATCTAGGTTTTTCTTTAAAAAATGAAATAAACGATATTTAAGTACAAAAATTAATAAATAATTAATATGCTAAATAACTTCGATTTTTCAAAAATAAAATTAAGCATTACATGGCAACATTTCTTTTCACCTGCTCTGTCATATATTATGATAAATATAGCTCTACCGCACTGAATATTCGAAAGATGTCACTGCTGCTGTGCCATCTGTCTAAAGAAATCTGGTACACGATAGAACAGCTTGAATGAGCCAAAACATTCAATTTTATTAGACTTTATGACAAACCTAACAGCTCTACCATTTTCTTCTGCTTGCGTTGAGAGAATATTATCTCAAGTATTCATGGTATAAACCAAAGAAGCGTAGGACGCAATAATCTTCTGTATAGAAGTAGCGTCTGTAAACAGATAAGATAAGATAAAGATAATCTAAAACAAGCCTCATATAGACATATTGGTAGTTATAAAAAAACCCTTTTCTTATTCCGTATGCAACAACAAACCCAAAAATTCTCGTTATTTCCGTCCGGGATTCGGAAGGGGAATGGGTTATCTAATCAAACGAGGAAAACTAAAACTCTATCCACATTTAAAACTCAAATAAAAATGCAAGACTAGACATAACAAATGGATAAAAGTAGGACTCTATAATAGTCTGTAATAGACAAAATAAGAATGATGCCAAGAATGCGGATAATATTGCCAATAAGATTTATAAGAAAGATGACATAAGTGATGAATAAATGCAGATATAAGTGTATTTTACAAAAAAATTATGTGCAACATACCTTAGGGGCGTCCATAAATGACGAAACGCACCTAAAAGGGCGGGGCTCACACTTTAGTGAGATGTGTGACAAGGGGAGGGAAGTATTTAAGAACTGTGACGTCACAAAAAATGCACAACTTTAAATGAAAGCTCCACTTAAATATTTGATTGCTTACAATAAATATATTAAATGACGTTTTAAATGGCTCCGCGCGAGTTACGATATTAGAATGCTGTAGTACACTAAATACATACGTAAGTAAAATAAAATTTATTTGAAACATGCTAAATTTTAAGTAGGAAATGCGAATTAAAAAAAAATTGGGGAGGGGGGGAAGCTTTGTGACGTCATATTTGTTTATTTTTAGCGTGTCTATGTTTTGTCTTTCAGATCTAGGTTTTTTTTGACATATTGGCTAGGTTGTTCCCTAAATTGTCACTGGCAGCACTGCTTTATTATTTTCTTGCATGTAGAGTTAAAATTGTTAGCAGTATAGAAACAATTATAAAAAAATTATTTTATAGATTTTTAAAGTGAAATAAAAATGTTGAAGTCCTACGAAATGTAAATCTTAGCCTCATGGCTTTATTTATTCTTTTTTTGGAAACAATTAGATGTTTGTCTTTAAAATTTAACTAAATTTAGGGCACAAAAAATAATTTATAAGTGAAAGAGAGGTATTGGTTTAACTTTAAATTATTAATTGTTTGAAATACGGGCCAACACTGCCAAAAAAAACAGATACACATACATTATAAATTGTATACTATCATTAATCATTATTTCATTCAGTAATAATCAGAAGAAAAAAGGATCTAAGGCATGAAAAAAGAGCTGTTATTTCAAATAATCTTTAAAATCACAGTATCTAAAAGACACTAAAAGTGTAGCCGTAGATCAAATCAATGGGTTACTCATTTAACTCATACTCATGGCACTCATGCTAGGCTGCTAGACATACACTAATTCTAATATTAATAATATTACTAATAATACTATACTATAATTTATAATAATACACTGTACATAATTATAAATGATTTAAATTTAATCTTAAAATCAATAGTCATCCAATATAAGTGTATTATAAATATACATATATATAGGGGCAGGGGGACACGGTGGTCGAGTGGCAGCGCACTGGACTGTCGTACCGATGGTCACGGGTTCGAATCCGTGTGAAAGCAAGGGTTTGTTCCCGGGGCCTAGGGCGTCCCTGAGTCACCCCGCTCCGAATGGGTACCTAACACTACATGTAGTTAGGCGGCTGGGTAATGCGTGGAACCCACAAAGCCGTGGCCGTGGCCTGTGAACGCTGCATCACTTGCCTACAGATCATCTGTCATGGTCTGTGGACGCAACGATCTTCTGCATAGAAGGAGCGTCTGTATAGATAAGATAAGATAAGATAAGAAGATAAGTGTATTTATATGCATAGGCCTGATACTGATGATAGGCATAGTCATAGAGGGTAGGGGATTACTATCTGAATCTGACTGATGTGTAACACAGTGTCATCAGTCAGATTCAGATAGTAATCCCCTACCCTCTATGCCTATCATCAGTATCAGGCCTATGCATATAAATACACTTATATTTATAACCTATATTGGATGACTATTGATTTTAAGATTAAATTTAAATCATTTATAATTATGTACAGTGTATTATTATAAATTATAGTATAGTATTATTAGTAATATTATTAATATTAGAATTAGTGTATTTCTAGCATGAGTATGAGTAACCCATTGATTTGACCTACGCCTACACTTTTAGTGTCTTTTAGATACTGTGATTTTAAAGATTATTTGAAATAACAGCTCTTTTTTCATGCCTTAGATCCTTTTTTCTTCTGATTATTACTGAATGAAATAATGATTAATGATAGTATACAATTTATACATGATTGTCATAGTCATGATAATGATAATACAGTCGGACCTCTCTAAGTCGAACTTTCTTAAGTCAAAAACCTCCCTATTATATGGAATTAATTGTTAAGTCCCGGTCGAATTCTGCGCCTATTTCATCATTTTCCCAAACTCAAACGATTTTTTTTTCGTTCCCTTTGGAGTTCAACATAGCGAGGTCCAACTGTATATATTATGTATTTGTATTATATTTTGATTATTTTCATAGGCGTCAAATGGTTTAAACATCAATTAGCCTATAATTTGTGATGTAGAAGGAAGCTGCTAGGGTCTAGGGGACTATCCATAATGACGTCACGCACCAAGGGGGGAGTGGAGTCACACATTTGTGACTATGTCTGATGAGGGGGAGGGGGCTGCTTAAGAACTGAGATGCCACATCAAATCGCGCAACTTTAAACAAAAGTTCCACTTATAGATTTGATTTCTTACAATATACTAAATGATGTTTTAAATGGCTTCACGCGTGTTATGATATTAGAGTGCAGCCTTACACTAAATAATTACTTAAATGACAAAAAATTTATTTGAAACATGCTCATTTCCAAACAGAAAGTACAGGTTTCATTGGGGGTGGGGCGTCAAAGCTTTATGATGGTGAAAAATCTGCCAAAATCACATGACTTCATTTATGGACAGCCCTTAGGGCAGAGCATCACTAAAATTATTTTAAAAATTGGAAATATTTCTTGCAATCATTCCACAGATAGATTATAAAATGAGTCTAAATGAGCTTTTAATCATTATTTAAATTACATTGCTCAGCCTAACAAAATGTTAATTCTTTAGCTGTCAATAGCTAAGTTGCTGGCTAGACTCTGACTAGTCCACATGTCCCTAAATATTCAATCTTTAGGGAGACTTTGAAGGAGACTCACTGTGACCTTAGTTTTCAACCCTTATAACTATGTTAGCCTTTATACAAACCTTATTAAAAAGGAAAATATATTAATGATACATTTTTTCCACAGATGAGGAATAAAAGATCCAATCCAAAATGAAACATGTCATCTCAATGATTGGCCAAAGCAATCCAATATTCTATTAAAGATTTTCATGACCTAGATCTTTAAAAAAAATGGAGGGTGGAAGATGGGGCTTAGTAATTTGCTTCGCAGCATTCATGATTCAAGTTCTTGCTTTTGGTACGACAGCAGCCATAGGAGTTTATAACATAGAGCTCTTGGACTACTTCGACGGGGCCACTGTTGGTGTCTCTTTGATTGGGTCAATTAATTATGGAGTATTCTTAGGCTCAGGTGAGACTTATTGTAGCTTCTCAAAGTAATAATGATTCAAAGGCTTGGAGTTTCATCAAAAGGGCTTAAAGGGACACAATGTGAAATCTAAATCTGTCTATGAAAATGGTTAAGAGCACTACTGTTAAAGAATAGTTTCTTATCAGATGACCACAAATGTAATTAATTTTTTTAAAACTCACTGCTTAACATTTTTTCAAATAGGTAAAGTGTATTTTTATACTCTACATGAAAACAGAATATAACACTCTTAAGAGCAAATTATGTCCCTAACCTAAATTATGTCATCATCAGCATATACTGTATTTTTTCTTATACAAAGATTTACATTTAACAATGTTATGTCTTATGTAAAGTATTTTTTAAACAAATCATCAAAGCGTGCTAACAGCAAAGATCGACAATTTTGGTCTACGAATGGCACTTATATCTCACTCGCTGAAAACTTGGCCTAGCAGATCAATGAAGTCGGCTTTACATCTGGCATTTATTGTTTCTAGATAATAGGTACTCAACCATCCATTGTTGACCTGATGGCACATATAAATAAACAAAAATTGTTGCAGTCCTGCCTCAGAATTATCTAAAATAAATGCTAATATTGAAGCCTTGTTTACTCCAGACTGGTGATGAAATATTGGACAAATTTTCATTTAAAGGAAACCACTTAATATAAATTGCTCAGTTTGGCAAATGGCTAAGCTGTGTGGATCTTCAGTAATTTTTGTAAACGCAAATTATGAAAACCTATGTCTTATATATGAGTGCAACTTTTAATTAGGTGCTTCTGATATTAAAGTATGGTAAATGAAAAATTACAATAATTATAAATTGAGGGTTAAAAATGATTAAAATTGTCAGTAAATGTCAGTTTTGTTTTCAAAACACTTTGTTAAAATTATAATAAATATTTGTATTTACTTTTTATGCATTAAAAAAAAACCAGATCTTTGCAAAATTCATTAATGATGCAAATAAACACTTCAATAATAGAAATAGTTGATGTCACATTTGGGTTAGATTCGGGCTAAAAAAAATAATAAAGTTTCCTGTGAATGATTTTGCAAACCTGTAGCTGACATCTTTTATATTTTAATGAGTTTTACATTTTTAATTAAATTTTAAACTTATGAATTGGTACATGAAGAAATGTAGCAACATTTTGAATTTCGATAATATTTTTAAGGCAACTGTTGCTTGTTTTTTTTTAAGGTCCTATTGTTAGTTTCTTGATGACAAAGTTTAGTTACAGAAAAATTGCTCTGGCTGGATCATTGCTGATAGTTGTGGGTCTCATTGGGATGCCTATCCTACCTTACATCCCTGCCATGTGCATCTGTTTTGGGGTTCTCACAGGTGTGTAAGTTAAAATGTTGTTAATTCTCTAAAATTAAGTCACGTTTTCTCTCTATGGCTTAAACATGAGCATTGCTATTCTTTATTTGGGTTGAAATTCTAGGAACTATTAAACATTTAATGCATTATGTTACAAGTTTTGAATTAAGACTTAATCCTTGTCATAGGAACAATACTTAAATAATACTTCTTTGGGGGGGGGGTAAGACAATTTTATAATAAGAGGATGACAGGGTAATGTTGGCATTTGTATTATTTCTTATATACAGTCATATACGTTACCGTTGCTACTTAGCTAGAGAAGACGATTGCATCCTACAGTTATCCATGGTTATATCTAGTCTTAGAATATAATTATTATTTTAAATGTTGATTGTATGTTGATTTAGTTGGTTATCCTGGTTTGTTCAGGCAACCCATTACATGCTTTCCATGCCAGATGGGAAGAAGGTGGATTTATATGTGTTTGTTCATCTAAATAGAATAAGAAAATTATGTTTATCCCTATGTCTATCTGAGTGTTGTATTTGATTGTTGTTGCTTTGTATTCCCAAGTTAGAATTATTTCTACTTTTCTCTTTGTTCTTCTATCCTCAAAGTTTTTCTAGGTTTAGTAATTTAACTAATGGTGTTACTCTTGTCAGTTAAAAATATTCACCAGTAATGGATCTTGCAGTTCTTTTTATCTTTACCTTTGTAAATTTTCTTTTCAATTTTAAAATTTTCTGAACCTTTAATTTGAAAAATAAATAAATAAAATATATTTTTTAGTAATGTTAGATTTGAGACCAATTTTCACAAGTTAATTGACCTCAATGCTTGTGAACAAAATTTAATCTGAAAATTACAGGTAATTACTTTCCCTGTCATACTTGTTTCTAATTTATGTATGAAAAAAGTCTTATGGATTACTTGTGGTTTTTCAATAGAATATTTAAAAGTTTTCACTTGACTCATAAGGGGAAAGGAAATGGTGAAGATATTGATTTTAGTGACTTAAAAAGTTCTTTTCAAATGTAGGTTTTTTCCCTCACAGTCATAAGATTACCATAAAATATATTTTTTAGTAATGTTAGATTTGAGACCAATTTTCACAAGTTAATTGACCTCAATGCTTGTGAACAAAATTTAATCTGAAAATTACAGGTAATTACTTTCCCTGTCATACTTGTTTCTAATTTATGTATGAAAAAAAGTCTTGGATTACTTGTGGTTTTTCAATAGAATATTTAAAAGTTTTCACTTGACTCATAAGGGGAAAGGAAATGGTGAAGATATTGATTTTAGTGACTTAAAAAGTTCTTTTCAAATGTAGGTTTTTTCCCTCACAGTCATAAGATTACCAATATAGAAGTAATATTTTTAGGAAATTTCTATTATTCAATTTAATTATTTTGTTTTACATTTATGTAGCAGTAAAAAAAAATATTTTTTTTACTGCTACATAAATGTAAAAAAAATAATTAAATTGAATAACTCGTTAACCTAATTAATAGAATATTTTCTGTTATTTTTTCCTTTAGGATTTGGCTGCTGCTGTACCTATATTCCCTCACATGTGCTGAGTGGTTTGTACTATGATAAATATCGCAGCCTGGCAACTGGAGTGAGCACCAGTGGTTCAGGGCTTGGAGGAGCCATCATGCCAGTTGTGGTTGGACTTCTCATTGAGTATTACACATGGAAAATGTCTCTCATTGTTGTGGCTGGCCTTTGCCTGCATCTTTTTGTATTTGCAGCCCTACTGCGGAAACCTCCATCTCTGCAAACATCTAGAGAAATGGAAATAATTGTAGATAGAAGTCTAAATTTGTCTCCGGCTGAAATTTCTGATGGGAGAAATAGATGGAGTAATACATATAGAGAAAATGAAGAGCCAGTCCAAAATGAGCAATATTTATCTAGACTTGATAACTTCGATAATTTCAACTCAAACAATGAACTTCCTGAAGTATCCATGTCAAACACCATATCAGAACAGAATGGCTGTGTCCGAAGCAGAGCTCAGACAACCGCTGGCCACGAGGCTCAAAAACTTATCCCAGTCAAAGCCACCCGTTTCCCAGATCAAATGACCCAACATCACTCCATTTCGTTGACTTCTCTACATGCAGTGGGCTCAACACGAGGTGCCAGTGTGTTGGTCTTGGACTCATCTATGGATGGCAGTGTACAAGTGTTTAGTAATCCTCCCCAAGAACCCATCGATGTGCTCCCTAGTCAAGCTAAGTTAGTCCCCAATTCCTCACGGCATTTCTTCATTTTCACGAACTGTAGATTCAACATCTATTTCTGTAGCAACATTATGTGGAACGCCGGGTGCTCTATCATCAACTCATTTGCCCCAGAGTTTTTAAGAGAGCAGGGCCTCACCCCCATGGAGGCCGCATGGCTCAGTGGAGCATTCGGCTTAGGATGTTTTGCTGGTGGAATATTTGGGGGGGTCTTTGGGAACTTCAAATTTGTTAACAGACAGATCTTATACACGGTTTCTAATATACTGATGGGGGTTTTACTGATTGTGATCCCACTGTGGCGCCACATTGGCTATTATACCGTGTGTCTGGTTTTAAGTGGCATCTTCTTTGGTGTGATACTTGGGCTGTTGATTGTGGTCCTCACTGACCTCATCGGGGTGGAGAGCCTTGGAAACGGCCTTGGCTATCTCATGCTGTCCAATGGACTGGGAACTTTCATAGGACCTCCCCTAGCGGGTAAAGAAACTTTTAAAAAGTTAACATCTTATCTAAAACATATAAAGTCTTTGACAATTAAATTTTTAACATCAAATAAAATGCGCTGGAATCAGACAACTCCACAAACATAAAATTCTCCTCCAATTCCTGCATAATAAAACGCTAGTAATTTTCTCTCCCTCTCTGAGATTATACTTTTAAAATGTTTAACATTTAGAAAGAGAATTAATCCATTTTTGGCTTCTTTTACTGTATTTTTTACTGCAACATACTTCAGTAATGAAGTCTAAATAAAGGCAAAACATACGATTTTTTATTGTGCACTTCATGCCATAATTTTGAGTATATTTAATTTTCTTGTATTTTAAGCCAGCCAGATGAAATCTATTATAAAATAATCTATTGCAGGTCTGATAAGGGATAACACTGGTGCATTTGATGGAAGCATCATGCTTGCAGGGGTCCTCTGTGTCTTTGGTGGATTGATCATGTTCCTCATGCCTGTGCGCCACATCTTTTGTAGTAAGTGCAGTGGCCAGGAACATCATTAGCCATCACACCAGAATGTGACCGTTTTCTACCCTGCCAGTAATGTGATTACAGTATGCATCTGACCTGATGTGTTCCAGCGCAGTGTATGGCCTATCAGTAATGTTTTCTTGTTGTCAGTCCTTCTGTTCTTTTTGTCACTGATCATAATGAACTTAGAGGTTGTGTAATGACATGGAGTCTTATTTATGTAACCCAGACAAACTATTATTAGCTCATCAGACCTTGTTTGAATTTTGTTATTTATTGTACAAGTTAATGATTTGTGATAGGTTCTGTTTTACAGAGCCAAGGTCTTTCTTTTATGGTATTTTTTGTTGTAAGTTGAATAAAACTAATATACCGATAAGAAAGGTGCACTTATTAAATTTTAAGTTAACATATGTATGATTTGGATCAGAATTTACAAATTTTATAATTTATCTTCACATTTTTTTTCCTTGTGTACAAAATGGTTATGAACATTTATCATAACTGAGGTTTATAAGCTTGATAAGTGATTATTCTTGTATAACCTTACATTTTCTTACTACATTTACAAATTTGTGGTTTCTATCAATTTGAAAAATGTACAAATATATGCAGTGTTTCTTTCAGACAATTTGGTCCCTTCTGAGGGAGGGGTGTATTTAATAAGTTCAAGGAGAGGGTTGTTGTCTATGAAGACTAACCTTAGCAACCAAATTTTTTTAAAAATCAATAATTTATAGTTTCAAGTAAAACATTTGGACCTCTCAAAACAGTTTACTTAATAAAAGAAAACATTTTAAGTATCTGTAGATCATTATCAGCAATATGCACAGTGTTTTGTTAAAATGGAATCATATTTATGTTACCTAGACAATATTGTAAGTCCAATACATACTCAGCACATTAAATAATAAAAAACCATGATATATAAGAGTATATAATATATATATATATATATATTAGGGCTGTTATTGATTAATTTAAATTTAATAGTTAACTTTTGAAAAATTATCGATTAATTAATCGATAATTTCGATTAAAGCCAAAAATAGAAATTTATGACGTCATTAAACTGAACATTTCTCACGGACATTGAAAATTAAGAATATTTTGAACTAAATTTTATGACAATGTGTTGATCCTTGATAGGATGTTTGTGCTGAAGGTGGTACGTCAGCGATGTATTTGATCCTTTAAAATAGAATTGTTTATGGCATCGATCACAGTAAACTTTCTCACCATCTTCGACTTTGCCATCCGCAGTTAGCCTAAAAATAAAATTTTTGCTCAACTTTCTAGTTATATGTTTAAATTTAATTGCGCTGATGCTGTCAGCCATTCTTTAGTTGACGTCTGCCGGTCCACATAAAGTAATAAAATAAATTATAATATTATGCGGGAGAAATTTGTACATAAAAAATATATAAATTATTATTAATTATTAATAATTAAATATTTATTAATAAAAAAATTTAAAAATATTTTCTTTAATTTTAATCGAATTTTTATCAATTAAAATAATTTTAATCGATACAAAAATTTTAACGATTAATCGAAAAATTAATCGTTAATCTCCGCAGCCCTAATATATATATATATATTATATAGTGTCATAAATAAGGAACATTTTTAAGGTATACATTTTTAATTTTTTTCATACATAAAATAAGCTATCCTATGCCATCATATAACTTGGATAGTTTATAGCTGTACTGTCCAAATCAACCCATTCAGGACTTTCAATGAAACAGCAACATTTCTAGAGGTCCTTCTATTTCCTTTCTTTCTGTAGCTTTTTAAAATCCAAAACTTTGAAATATTTTTTGCCATAAAATTTCAGCATGTCTACAAAACGACCTCCACCTTCATTCATCCAAATATAATTGTGCTCCCAGTTATTGTTGTAATGGAATTCTTCTCAGTGAGCTGATTTTTTAATGTATATAGTTTGTATGTTCCTCCATATTCACAGACTCTAAATCAAATTCAGTTGTATTAATTTGAATGAGGTAATTCATCTCTTATGCTGCTTTTTTTAAAGTCCCTTATATTAACTTCACCGGCGTCTCTCTCTCTCTCTCTTTTGTCTGTCTGTCTTGGGCGGGCGGAAAATTAGAAGTAAAAAATGACACACTTCCCGTGATCCGATCGAGCTGAAATTTGGCACACGGACCCGTCTGACCTAACAATGCATCGTATCAAAATTTCAGATAGATCGAACGTACCGTAATTAAATTAATGCATGTTTAGTTTATCTATATAAACTATATGTAGAGGTCGCTATCGTTTACACATTTTACGGGTCACTTCACTTCAGGCCAGCCACCGGTGTGAACACGTCTCGTGCTTAAACCAGGTAAACAGGCGTGCTTTTGTTTACATTTGGCGTGTCACGGTGAGCTCGGCCCAGCGATCGATGACAAGACCTTTCCCCTCTCCCACCCCCCCCTTTTTTGGGTTAAAAGCAAAGGGGATTAAAGACAGATTCAGTCTGTAGATATTTGTAAATACTTTAAGTTCTGTCTCATATATAAGGGATTTATAGTTAAAAACTTTATTTTTACGGGTTTGTTTTATTTTTAAAGTTACTAGGTCCTGCTGCTTTAAGAAAAAAATAACACTAAGAGCTCATCTTCCGATAGCCTAACTTGTTTTCCCTTAAGTAAGAATGTAAACTGTAGACTAAAATAGAGCACACTATTTTAATTTTTGACTATGCATTTGTAATTTAACAAAACAATGAGATGTGTTCATATTCCTAGTGTTAAGACTGGATAGAAATAGTCTCAGCAGTAAAATAAACAACTGATTACTTTTATTTTGTAGGGTTGATTGTACATGCTCTAGTAGTAGCAGCATAGAAAGTGCACTGTATATTTTTCAATTTTCCATGTTCTGACAAAGTTATTCTGGTCTAGTTTCTCACTTTAGGAAAGATTTAAATTAATATCAACCAATGAAACGTACATGGTTGGAAGGTTGGTATTAAAATTTCATTTTTAAATTAATCATGTTGGACAAAACTTGAAGTTTGTTTTTGTATTGTTTGATACAGGGGAATGGTGGATTTCCAAAATAAAGAGGTGATTGAAAGAAACACTGGATATTAGGGGTGTACCGGATTTTGGCTCTAGCAAATCCGGAATCCGATCATTTCTACAAATCCGGCTTCGGCTCCGGCAGAATTTCACTTCATAAATCCGGCTGGCTGGTAGAGCCATAAAATATATATATATATAAATAATGGCTCCGGGAAATCTGGAATCAGGCCATTTTTACAAATCCAGCTCCGGCCGGATCTGAATTCATAAATCCGGCACATCCCTACTGGATATACAGCTGTTCATGTTTTTTAAAAATGATTATGAAACACTTAAGTGTACCGCACAAACCCATTGATTGTAGATGATACCTTTTTTTAAATGAACTATTTATTGACTTATTTTGTGAAATAGCAGATTCTCTTTGTAAATCCTATGCTTCACTTAAAAAAACAATTACACAAGTTTAAAGAAGTGTTTGTATAGTTTTATTACTTGAATGTAAAACAAGTAAGTGTTTTATTGTAATAATTAATTTGTTTGATGACATAATCATATTGTAATATGTATAAGCTGAAAGAATAGGTTAGATATTTAAAATTGTAATACATTAATTTGTGCAATTTAGTTTTTTAAAATTTCTGAATGAGTTAATTTAGTCAAAGCAATTTTGTACTTCTGAATGAATTTTCAAGATAAATGTAAAAAAAGTTGTCATGAATAAGCAATGCTTGGAATCTTCTGTAGAACCTTATATACAGTAGTCTACTAGATGAACTTTTGCAATGAGATTATTTACCTAGGGCATTTTTATAGAAATAAATTTCACTCTTTTTCATTGACAGTTTCTGAATTAGTTAAACAATTTTAATGGATTCAACATGACAAAAAAAAATTAGCAACTTAGTTATATCTGACTTCTTTCATGTTTCTTAAAATTTTAAACATTTAAAATACTTGAAAATCTTTTCACATTACAATTTAGAGAGGAACCACCCTCTATGAATGTTTGAGTTAATTTTTTTCTTCTTTCTTTTCTGTAAAATTTTAGAGAAAAAAAGGAAGAACATTTTTTTAAAATTTCCTATCCTCATTAAAGCACATCTTTTGAAATTCTTTAATCACTTTCCATAGCTGGTGTAGTCCTTGTGATGATTATGGCAAAATTAGCCATATTTTAAGGCATGAAACCCAGTACATTTCTTAAACTCTTAAGCGCTTTTCAGTTTACATTGACATTACCATTAATCTAATCTTTGTAAGGGGTGGTGGAAGGACTTAATCAGAACACATGTTTGCCATGACGGCTTAAGTTTTACATAAAAACAAAGCTAATCATGCTCAGGAATATAAGGATAAATACTCATCTAAACTTATTGATTATACTATATTAAGATTAAGAGTAAATTTTTAAAGTGCTGAGCACTTTTATTAAACTGCATATCAACATTGTTTTTATTTCCTCACAATTTGCTCCTGATTTATGCCATTGATCAAAAGAACTTGATAGATCTCCAAATCTAATATACACAAAGGTCCTTTTTGCGCTCATGTTATTTAGCTTTCATGTTGCACATTTGTCAGTGTTTCTTTCACTTCCTCTGCTATTGAAATCTCATCAAATGTTTATGAATCTGGCACCTAAACAATATCGACAACAAATATATAGAAAAAAAATGTCTGTTTTTTCATTGCTCCATGTCATTGTAGTATCCTGTGTTTGTGAAAGGTATTTTTTATATTTTCTCTTAAAGAGTTTAGAAAATATTGAGAGTTGTTAGATTTCTCCCATCATACAGTGGACAGGTTGTAAAAACTGTGTCACATTTTTTAATAATTGTGTGGTGTTCTAATAATCCCCCCCACAAATGCGAATTAAATGAAATTAGAATTGTTTGACTTTTCAGTAATAAATATCTATGGGTATTTGTGATACACAATATGAATTGTTAACCCATCAGACGATATAAATTCAAATCGCAACTCTCTACCTCCTTGAAATAGATTCTCTGCTTATTATTATAATTCTTGGTCATGAGAAATTGAGAATTTAATCCTTTTGAATATGTAACTACATGACCTAAAATTAAAAAATGTGCACTCGGTGATGTTTGCCATTGGGACTATGCTTCGCTGTTTTTTAATGAGTTGCATCACCCTGATCCTGCCTATAGCTTGTCATTGTTACTAAAGGAGGAATACACTCTCAAATTCCATCTTAGAATGGAATTGATTCACAGGATATTTTTAATTTTAGCTGAAAAAAAAATTGTTTGAGATTAATGTTTAAGTAAAACCCATTTATATATATATATATATATATATATATATATATATATATATATATATATATATATATATATATATATATATATATATATATATATAATATATATATATATATATATATATATATATATATATATATATATATATATATATATATATATATATATATATATTAGGGCTGTGGAAATTAACGATTAATAAATAGATTAATCTTTAGAAATTTTAATCAATTAAAATTAATTTGATCGATTAAAATGTGATTAAAATTTATGAAAATATTTCTATTTTTTTCTCTCTCCAATTTATTAATAATTTATATATTTTTTACTTACAAACTTATCCCTCGTATTATTATTATTTATTTAGACGTGCATGCGTAAACAAAAAGGTTTTTCTTCCTTATTTGCATAGCAGAACGAATTTGCTGTGTTACGTCACCAATTTAGGGAGCCATGGAATTACCGCGACTTAACTGATTTCGTGAAATAATGAATCGCAACTTAACAGGATCTACATATACGTTTAAAAAAATAATTAATCGAAATTAATCGATTAATTTTTTTCCGGATTAATCAAACACATTTTTTTAATCAGTTCCAACCCTAATATATATATATATATATCATTCCTCATGTCTTATTTCTAACACTTTGCTCCTCCTTACTTTCCCCTTCCAAGGTCACACTATTCAGTAGTTATTTTACTTGTGTTTATCATTATCTATTGTTTTACATAATTTTTATTTTCATTTCCATCATCATGGTCCTTGTAATAAAACCTTTTAGACATTAAAAATAGTTTTCAGATATTAACTTTAAGGCATGTTCAGTTTAAAAAAGTTACTTTCATTAAACCCAAAATTGAAATTTAAAAAGTAATATACATGTACTGTAGTATACAATTTTTAAATTTTTTTTTACATATTGATATGAAGGTGATAAACGTAAAAATGAGCAAAGTTATTTAAAAATCTTTTCATAACATTTTAAAAGAAAAAAAATTGAAAGAATCAGAGGCTTAAATTAAATAGTTATTTAGTTGTCATTTTAAAAGAATGTTTTAATTTGGTCAAATGTGAAATGTTCATATCAATCCTGAGATTTTATTTTGGATGAATTTTTTTTTACTTCGTCTGTTCTCAGTTGATAGAGCTTTATAAGATTTTATTCTGGTCTCATTGTGTAATTACTTCACTATTTTATTTAATTACTTATACTTCTTTGAGCTCATTTACTCTAATTTTTACAAATTGATTTTGATATTATGTGCTGTGATTTATTTATGTAAATCTTCAACAGCCAGGGTCACTTCATGTCGCAGAAGCTTTTGGTCTTCATGATTGTTTAGGTTTTATGCTCTTTCAATATAATTAATTGTCTGATATTTCCTCGCTGTGTGCAATGTTATCTTTAATTATTGCACTCGCTTGTACTTGTAACAATTTATAAAAGTTAGATTTTAAAAAAGTTATGTAAGTTTGAAAATATTCAGATTCAGTGTCCCCCAACATAGCCTTCAATTTTTGGACCCAGCAGTGTTGAATTGTCAAATTATTCCAAGCCGCTTAAAAGCCACAAGGCTTAGTACAACCAAGGAGTGAGGAGTCCGATACATACCATTTTGGCATTGTGCTGAAATTGAAAAAATATTCGCCTTAATAAGCACTTATAAGAATCCAAATTAGGACTAAGACTGAACTACATTCACAGCTATGATTGGGGGTATTTTTTTTTACGCAGCAATTTTATATACATGACATTTAGTGAAGGCTGGTCATAATTTTCTACTATATTGAGTGAAGTCTAATATCTACATGACATTTTGTGAGGTCTGGAATTAATGTTCTATTATCTTCATGACATTTAGTGAAGTTTTGTAGTAATATTTTTAAAGATAGTTTATTTTTGTTTTAAATCAGTGATTTTCTTATTCTCTCTGTATTGAATTTGTGTTGAATACAAGCAGTATTAATTTAAAATTGTTGTTTGATTTTCACACTCATATTTATATTAAGACCTTATTCACTTAATTTGCTATAGTTTACATTGTTAACCATCTTGCCATCTAATTTTTTTGTTTCGTCATTAGGATGTAACAGATAGCATTTTTTAAGGATTTTGTTTTTCTTTATGTAAATTAAATTTATCCAAGTTTTTTATACATTATAACTAAGCACTCTGGGGAAAAAAGTGTTTTAATTTTAAACAAACATTTTACATCTTAAACATAATATTTAAACCAATTTTTTAAAATACTCACTCAACTTAATTTGTTGTATTATCATTTGCAATCCCTGACAGCAAGGTTCATAAGTCAACTCTTAAAGGTGTCAATTTTTTAAATATTAAAAACTGCTTTGAAAACAAATTTGTTGAGATGCAATATTTAGTCTCTTTTGTTTTAGCCAGCAGTAATACTTGGCCGCACAGTGTTGGAGATGAATCTTTTTTGTTGGAATGATAAATTTTGCTATTGAAAGAAAAATTAATGTTTAAAAACCTTCGCTATTAAAATGTATTTAAAAATCATTATGAGACAGGAAGAGATACCCAGAAATACTATTGACTATATTAATTGACAAAGTTTGTAGCTTGTTCTATATTTGTTAAATTTGAGAGCAAGAAAGGGTTTGGATCTGATTTTTAAAAAAATGATTTTAGTTACAAAAAAATTATGATATTTATAATTGAATGTTATATTTACATTTTAAAAAAAAATGACCCTCTCTTCCCTGCCTACCACCTCACCCCCTATTGTTACAAAACACATTCTCTAATTTATTGTATAATTGCTGACAATATATCACAATTTTTTTCTCTAAAGGAACGCAGAATAAAGTTTTATCTTTTAAAATCTATCACATGAGTTATAATGTATTATTTTCTAAGTCGAATTCGTGAAAAAAATCAGTTTACGTTATGGCCCATGTATCAGTCTATCATTGTAAAAAATATGAAAGCTGTATGGTGAGACAATTTTGTAGGAAGTACAGAATA